>VMDR010004110.1:0-63646 GCA_007922815.1 Macrotus californicus | reverse complement strand
AAACTAAGCAAACAACTAGAACAGGAACAGAATCACAGAAATGGAGATCACATGGAGGGTTATCAGCAGGGGAGTGGGTGGGGGGAGAGGGGGAAAAGGTCCAGGGATAAGAAGCATAAATGGTAGGTAGAAGATAGACAGGTGGAGGTTAAGAATAGTATAGGAAATGTAGAAGCCAAAGAACTTATATGTATGACCCATGGACATGAACTAAAGAGGGAGAGTGTGGGTGGGAGGGGGTGCGCAGGGTGGAGGGGAATAAAGGGGGGAAAATGGGACAACTGTAATAGCATAATCAATAAAATATATTTTAAAACAAATGTCACCCACTGGTAGTTGCTTCTATCATAGCGGCCATTAAGTTCCCAGGCTGTCCCCTCCCCCTCTCTGTCTTTTAAAACTACTGTATGACAGGGACTAGCTGAGGAGACAGGCCTCCGGTACTCACAGCAGTTCAAGTGTCAACAAATGGGAAATACACCTAGGGACCCTGTTCGATTCTGTAACGGTAGCCCCCTCACTGCTGCGAAGCTCGAGTATCGGGGCTGCCTTCCCGAGATAAGGCCTGCGTCTGACCCATTTCTGTGACAATTGGGGCTGTGTTTCAGTTGGTGCGCGTGGCGAGACCGTTTTAGGGAATGAAAGAATGTGCCGCTTACTGGTCACCCACTGCGAGGCTCCCAGACCCACAGGTCTTTGGCTTCTGCAGGCTTTTGTAGAACAGTTTCCTTACAAGTTAAGGCCACTATGCATGTCTTTAAAAGCTGAAAATGTTAACCAAATTTTTCTTTGAAATGCAATACCACCAAGTACAGTTTCCCGTAAGTGGGGCAGGCAACAGGAAACAGAGATGAGAGTGTGCACCCCGGGTTTCAGGCCGTTTCAGAGACATTTCGAGGAAATCCCTCCAGCACTTGCCTCAGTCTCACCAATGAACGCCTGAGTCCTCTATGCTCTGGCTTGTGGAGAAACACAGCTTGACAACAGGCCAAAAGTTCACGTGTTCAGTGGCACTTTCCAGGTCAGCACAACTCGTCCTTCAGCCCCTTTCTCCGAGCTTCCGTGAGGCCGTCCACGCGTCACTCACTTGCTCCCCTATGTGTCCGTGGGTCTGGTCTTCCCACAAGATTGTGAGTTTGAGGGCACATCCTCGTGAGAGCCAGCGTGAGGAGGCCCACGCGGCAGGGGGCGGGGGGCAGGGTCGCAGAACGAATGGGTGGACGAGCTCTTTGGATGAGTATAGCATGCGCCTGTGTGGACTCTCCAAATTTTGAGCATTTGTCCCCAGACTAAATGACAGGCTGGCACAATTAATGGTCACAAAATAACTAGAGGACAGACTGCTGTGGGTTGTCCAGTCACCGGTTTGAGGAGCAGGGATCCTCTGGCCCTGCCAGGGAGCTGTGGGCAAGCCAGGAGAGGGACGAGGGAGGGACTTAAAACCAGTGGGCCTGCAGGAGCCGGGAGACCCAGGGCCTCGGCCTCCTCACCTGGACAGTGGAGTCGGCAGCCCTGGCCCACCTCGCAGGGGGATTAAGAGCAAACAGAAAATGTCTGCACAATCAAACAGACTATTCAAATACAGGCTATCATTAGTGGTGTGCCGGTTGTTGGTGGTACTACCTTCTTTAAAGAGGTCCACCTGCCATGCAATTCCGAGCACCTGAGTAAAGGAACGCGCGTGCGAAACAGCAACTAGACCAGCGTCTCTTATCTACGGACACCAAAGTGCTCAGCGTGGACTCAGCTGGGAGCCACCCAGCGGGATTTCTGTGAATCTGCCCCGCAACACACACTCTATTGGAATTTTTTTAACTTCCTTGTTTTTTTAAGGCATGTTTTATTGATTATGCTATTAGAGTTGTCCATTTTTTCCTCTTTGTCCCCCTCTGCCCAGTACCTCCCTTCCCTCCAGCAGTCCCCCTGTAGTATGTCCATGGGTCGTGCATGTAAGTTCTTTGGCTACTCTATTTCCTGTACTATTCTTAATCTTCCCCTGTCTATTTTGTACCTACCATTTATGCTTCTTATTCCCTGTACCTTTTCCCCCATTCTCTCCCCTCCCCTGCCCCCTCCCCACTGATAACTCTCTATGTGATCTCCATTTCTGTGATTCTGTTCCCCTTCTAGTTTGCTTAGTTTGTTTCTCTTTTTGTTTTTGGAAGTTAACCTCTTGGGCACAGCAGCCTCCCACGGAGACCCATAAACCCTCAGCTCAGTGACAGAAGGCAGAGAGTCCCCATTTACGGAAGACACTGCTTGAGTAAAATGGAAGTGAAGTGACATCTGTAGCCTCCTGTCTGCTGTGACCCTGGTGGTCTAACACGCAGACACAGACAGGGCTTGCAGTGGAGAGAAGGCCCAGGTCTGGGAGGGGCCCCATCTGTCCTGCGGGGGGGCCCTGCACACCGCTGGCTGGGGCGGGGATCCACTCCTCTGGCTGAGGGCCCCCAAGTACAGTCATGCTGGCCTGCCAGCCCATGGTCACAGGCACACAGCGCCTGGGCCCCTCAGTGGCACATGTACACACAGGGGCTCCCAGGGCTCTGTGGCCTGTCTGTGGCCCACTCCCTCTTCCCAAGAAACGTTCCTGTTCTTTTCTTCCTAAGTCAGGTCTACTGAGGGGTAACTTACAGCCTGTGACCTTCACTCTTTCAAGGGGACAGTTCTGTGAGTTCTGACAGGCACGAAGAGCCAGGGAACCACCAGAATCAAGGTACAGGGCGTCTCCATCACCCCCAAGCATTCCTTTGTGCCCTCTGTAGTCACACCCCGCCCCCCACCCCGTCCCCGGTGACTCCTGATCAGCTCCTAGCCCTACAGTTCTGTCCTTCCCAGAACGACAAGACCCATCACATTCTTTACAGTGCTTAAGTGACACAGCCAAGGGCCTCCTCGGCTCGCACAGGCCGCCGCGTGCCCAGCTGCCCCGAGCCTCTGTGCACGTCGGGAGGAGCAGAGACCCCAGGGTGCGAGGGCTGCGAAGGGTGGCACCAGTCTCCGCAGATGACTGCCAGCCCTCGTAGGTGACTCCGGGGGTGACTGCCAGCTGTGCCTGACACAGAACATGTCCCAGGGAGGCATGAAGCTGCTCTTTCCATCCACAAAGACCTGCTTTGTTTTATTCATTCAGTCATTCATTTCAAATGGAATTTATTGGGGTGACATTGATTAATAAAATTATATAGGTTTCAGGGGGACCACTCTATAACACATCACCTGTATATTGTATTGTGTGGTCACCACCCGAGTCAAGCTTCCTTCCGTCACCATTTATCCCCCCTTTACCGTCTCCTGCCTCCCGCCAGCCCCAAAGACCTCCTATTTTAAACTGTGCCTATATAACTGCCCCGCTTCCCTCTCCCGTGACGGCACTGCCCTAGACACAACCAGGTTTCCTTCCAGTTTAGGGGAACTTTTGCTGTTAAAAGAAAACATAAATTCCTGTGGCTAGGACTGATTACAGGTTCACAAAAAACTTCTGTTAAAACCAAAATACTTGAGTTTAATGGAATGCCCTCCCTCCTGCCAGGTCGGCTTTGACCTCGCACTGAGCCATTCTGTGCCCCGAGAAATTCTGAAGCTTCGCTGACTTCTGCAGGAACCCCTCAAGCGCCTCTGGCACGGCCCAGGCAGGCACACCGGGAAGCCCAAGCGACTGCGGACGCGAGGAGGGGCAGTTTGGCGCCACGTGCATGTCCCTGACCGTGGGGACGGCAGTAACCTACCTTCTAGCATGCCGCAGATCGCCGGGCAGCCATTCGGAAAACATTTTAAATGTTTCCAGAAGGAAAACTCTCTTACCGGCAATTTCAAAGCCTACAGCACACTGCTTATTCAACCCCTTTATGCTCTACGTAATAAATTCTTCACCCAAGTCATCGGGAAACTGAAAATTAATTCTATGCTCCCACCAGAATGGCCAAAATAAACCAGATGGAAAGTAGCAGGTGCTGGGGACTCTACAGCCTGCTGGCACAGTCGCTTTTGAAAAACCGGCCAGCGGCCTGTCCTCCTCTGTGCCCAGCAGTGCCTCTCCCAGGTGGACCCTAACAGGTATGCGCACACGCTTGACCATGTACACATGACAGACTGGTCACAGGAGCGCTCACCTCGGGGACGCACCCAACAGGAGGAAGGAACGGCCATGCGTGCAACGGAATAAACGTCTCGCAGACGTTCTGAGCTCAGGCTCGTGCGAAGTTCACGGCTCCACTCACGTCACATGTGAAGCAGGAAGGAAGTCAGGCTCGTGGTCACCTTGGGTCAGAGGTAGTGATGGGGGGGGGTCCAAGGGGAGCTCCCAGGAGGCTGGCCGTGGGCTGTGTCTCGATCTGGATGCTGGTCCCCGAGGTGTGTACACTTTGTCAGAGTCAGCTATGCATGTGTGACTTGCTGACTTTCGGTGTGTCTGTTATAGTTCAATGAACAATTTTTAAAGAGGACAAGCCAGCCCCATGTAAGTGAATCTAGAACAATCTCCAAGACACACTGTTTGGGTAACAAGCAAGGGCAGAAGCATGTATGGGATGTACAGCAATGTGCAGACTCCCCCCGGACCCCCCGCCTCCAAGCATGCTGGCCACACACAGCCCGTCACGGCTCCTTCTCGGTGGCTCCCTCCCGGGAATAAGGAACCAGAGCCCCTGGTCCATGTCAGGGGCTGATTCCTTCACACTGCCACAGGACAGGCAACAGCCAGTGACTCCCTGATGGGGCGCACCGCAAGCCACCCCCTTACCTCAAGATGGGGAGACTCGTACAAGCTGTGCCCCAAAGTTTTCCCCAGGGGCTAGGCTGACGCGTCTGGGCCAAGACCACACTGTTGCTTAGCGCTGCCCCTCACCCCATCTGACTCCTGGCACCCCCTCCTCCGGGCAGCGCCCTGCTGCAGGGAGCTTTCCCGGAGCTCTCCAGCTCCAGCGTGCTTCCCAAGAGGCCAGCCTAAAGCAGCTGGTGCCAGAAGTGGTCTAAGGAAGCGGGTGGAATGCGGGCGGTAGGTGGCCCACCTACCCCCCAGAGGGCAGTGAGGACCACCATTGGCTGTGGTCCCTGGCGTGCTGCAGTAGCGTGACATGGGGCCGGTGTACTGTCCCTGGTGCACCTGGTACAGGAGGCCTGGGAGCAATGGTCACAATTCAGGACTGGAATTGAGAGGACTGGAATCTAAAAATTGTTCACTGAACTATAACAGACACACTGGAAGTCAGCAAATTCAAGACTGGAATGGCTGTTATTAAGAGGTCATTGAAGATGGAAAAAGAGAGTCTCAGATGCGGCTACCAACCATTTGAAGCCAGGAGGACGGCTGGCCGACCTCCCCTGGGAACACTCACTGGAAGGGGTGGCAGAGCTAACCCTCCAGCCCTGGCAAGTCTCCGAAGCCAAAGTCGGGGGAAGCAGGGATGGGGATGGAGTGAACGCTGCAGCTGAAGATGGGGTGTCTGTGCAATTACCTGGGGACCACAAACCCAGAGTCCCTGGGCCTGCAAGGTGGGTGACCCCCTCTCCCTGCAAGACAGAGGGACCCCCCTTGCTTGAAGATTACGCCGCCATCTCAGATGAGACAAGTGCTTACAATATGGTGTCCCACAAAGGACCTGCCCCCATCTTCCCTCCTGGCCACCAGTCCAAAACTGGGGTTGAACATCTGCATCGCTCACCGGGGGCCTGCCGGGCCTGCCCGGAGAGGAGGGGGTATCCCAACAGCCAGAGCGCCGTGGGACCAGGCTGACACATGCACTGGTGGGAATGGGCAGTGTGTGCGGAATGGATCCTGAGGGTGCTGGTCAAGAAGTGTAGAACGTGAAGCTGAAGGAGAACGAGCCTGTTGCTATGGGGACATCCTCTCGTGACACAGAAGGAACACCTTGACAAGGGCACTGGGTCTAGTGCATGCTGGGGGAGGGGGTCTCTTGGGAGCTTGGAAAAGCCATGGGTCACACGAAATGTCCCCAGGACCTGCACAGAAGTCTTTGGAAGAAAAGATCAACAGGCTTAGAGGAACGGGCGTGGGTCGGCCGCAAGCCACAGGAAAACCCAACAGCTGGCCAGGTCCTTTGGGGGGGTGCCTGCGGCCTCTGGTGACCAGAGCCTGGACACTGCCGCTTACCCGGCTGCCAGCACAGCACTGCCTCACGGATCGGGCATCCTCTTCATCCCTCCCGCGTCCCACAAGCAGACTTCTATCAGCTCATTTGGACACCTGGCGCTCCTTTATCTGTCCTCACACCTTCGAGTCCATTTTCTACACTGGAGTCAGTCTGCGGGATCTTTCAAACTGCGTGTTGCGCGGCTGCCAGTTTCCAACTCAGCAGAGGCGCCCCACGCCGACAAGGCAAAAGCCCATCTAGGCCTGGCCGCACAGCCTCACCTCTCGCTGCCTCGCTCATGCTCCCCTCTGGGCCCTCCAACCTGCTCCCGTCTCCAGGTTATGGGACGAGTTCCTTGGGGCAGGGATTGCCTTTTATCTGTCTTCATATCTCCAGTGTTTAAAGTAGCCTGGAGTATCACAGGTGTTCAGTAAAATGCGGGAATGATCGAATGAGCCAATCAATCAATGGTTTGCGTATTGGGGCGGGGCGATCAGTGGTGGGCGTGGCCTAACCATGATGCAAGAGACCGTCTTTTCAACTCCGGCAGAAACCGGTAAGAACAAAGCAGGAACCATTTCCTCTTCCTCCTCCTCCTCTACTTCCTTCTTCCTGTGCACAGTTTTATAATCCAAAATGGTTTTGAAATTCGTGAACGGAGAAAGGAGCCCACCAGGCTGACAGCTACTAAGAACCTGCTCCTGCTGTTCATGCCTTTGCAGCCAAGCTTCTTCCCTGGAGACCCTTTTTCTTTCCGCCCCGTCTCCGCTTACACTGCACCCCTTCCTCTCACTTCAGTCCCTAAAACTGCTCCCTGGAGTCTGCACTGCAGAGAGATACACCCACGATCTCAAAGCAATGCTGCAGGTCCGCACTCACCCCACTCACTGACCTCAACCAGCACAGTGTCTGTAGCTAAAGAAAGGAGAGGAGCAAGCTCAGCTGATGCTTTTTGTATAAAATGGAAAAAAAAAGATCTAGGCAGTAGCTTCTAATTATCTTCCCCAAGATACTTAGCTACAGAGGGAAAGATGGTCACCACCGAAATCCAGTCCCTGGTGAATTCTCTCTCAATAAGGCTGTTATTTAACCAAGTCCCACCTCCGGGATGGGGGGGCGCGGCGGGGGGGTCAGCACGGAGGACAGCTAGGGTGCTGGTGTGTTCCACCTTGACCGGGGTGTGGTTGCAAGGATGTTGGCTCACAGTTTCTTAAAGATGTAGATGTACGGTTATGTACTTACAGATAAATATTTTGCAATTCAAAATTTAAAAATAAAAAGAAAAAACAACAAGAGAAGGAAAACTAAAAGCAACAGAAAAATACAAATAAACTTAAAGCAGCTGTTTCTTATTTTCAAAAGAGCAAGTTAAAAAGGAGGGGACAGTCCATCTCTTGGAGTAAGCCTTATCCCGGGGAGGGGAGAGGGGGGCAGGGGGCTGTGGTGTGAGGTGTAGCTGCACTCACCAGCCTCTGTCCCATGGCTGGCGGCCCCCCGGGGACTCCTGTCCCTCTGACAGGACCCCACAAAACCGAGGTCCTAAGGTAGAGAACTCTCAGAAGGGAAGCCCCATAAAGATCCCCCCTGCACGGCCAAGCGGCAAACGCTCAGACCCAGCTAGCGTTTCAAGGTTGTCTTTTTCAAGCTGTAACTTGTTTTCCAAAGGTGTGGCTAACTTTACAATTGCTGTGAGGTCCCCTTTGTTATGCTCTTATCTACCGAACAAAAAAAAATCTACACTACTCTCCACCAGCTTCTCCGTGTTAGCTCCAGAACCCCGGAACAGTTGAAAGTAACTCTTGAGTAAAAACTACAACTTGGTTATTTGGAAATATGGCTATGATGTTATTTTCAGATTGCAAAAACAGTCTTTGTTTACATAATTCAGTATTTATTCCCTAAGTGGGCCGAAGCAACTTTCCCTAGAAGAAAGCATTTGGAATGATTTCTTCTGTATTGAGGATAAAAAGTAACATAGATGGAATAAGGTGTTTTTTTTGAATTTTGAAAAATGTTTATTAATTTTAGAAAGAGAGGAAGACAGAGAGAGAGAGACATTGATTGGTCACCTCCCCATGTGTGCCCTAACTGGGGATCAAACCCACGACCTAGGTTTATACCCTGGCTGGGAATTGAACCCTCAACCTCTTGGTGATGCTCCAACCCACTGAGCCACCCAGCCAGGGTGAAATTAGTTTTTTTGTTAGGAAGAAAAATCAAGCTAAATTTCAAAACTGAAGAGCTGAAATAATTCCACTATGTAATTTTCTAAAACTGAATAATCATTTCTTCCTTAGCCCAGTGCTGGTGAGTGTGTATGCCTCAAAACCTGAGTGCGACCCCCACGCCCACAGCAGCACCATTCACAACAGCCAAGCGTGTGTCAGTGGGTGAGCACATCAACAAAAGGTGGTCTATCCATACAACGGAGTATCAGCCGTAAAAAGGAAGGAAATCCTGCCCTGGTCGGGTAGCTCAGTCGGGTAGAGCATCCTCCAGATACACCGAGGTTGTGGGTTTGATCCCTGGTCAGGGCACATATAAGAATTAGCCAATGAGTGCATCCACAAATGCAACAACAAATCGGTCTCCTTCTCTCTCTCTCCCCTTCCTCTTGCTTTAAAAATCAATAAATAATTTTAAAAAAGTTTTTTTAAAGAAAGGGAATCCTGACTCATGCTACCACACGAACGAACTTGAGGACATTGTGCTAAGCGAGAGAGCCGCACACAAAAAGACCAAGACCACAGGATTCCACTTACACGAGGTACCTAGACCAACACTCACAGAGACAGGGAGCAGGAGGGTGGCTGCCGGGGTGGTGAGAGGAGAACGGGGGGCACACGTCTGACGGGCACGGAACCTTTTTACAGAGTAAGAAGAGCGCTGGACGCTGGAGGCACAGCAATGCGGACGTGCTGAAAACCACGGAACGCACACTTAAAACGGCCAAGAGGCCTCATTTCAGGTGACATGTATTTTGTCACAATTAAAGAAGAGAACAACCCAGAGGTAAACGGCGGAGAGGATCACTTACTGAAGTAAGCAGGGAGGTCAGTCTAGGGGAGCCTACAAGCAGGGAGGCGTGTATAGTGAAACCGCTTTAAAGCCCTCGAGCAAACCTTCTGCAAAGCCCTAGGCCACCTAGAAAGCAGGCTCGGCTCTTCCACCCTCTGCGTTCCCTTTCACTCTTGGCTCGCTCCGCAGCGGGCACATCTGCCCGGAGTCCAGTGTTCCAGGAGGATGAGGCTGCCTCGCTCAGTTCCTCACGCTGCTTGCTCTGACTTTCGGTCCTTCTCCACAGGCGGCCCTCGCTTCCCTCCCCCACCCAGCGGGCCACACCCTTCCTGCTGGTCACTGAACAAACTACACCTGTTATTTTAGGGCCTACCTTCATTTTCCTGCATCTACATATTCTCCTAGACCTCCTTTCTTCCTCTGCTCAGCAGCTGCCCCTTCTCTACATTTTAAGAAAATTTAAATGCTTTTAATTAAAAAATGAAAACGTGTTCAGAGAGGAAAATTCAAACGACAGACAGAAGACTATGATGATGCACCCCAAGAGTTGCCACTGTATGTCCTTTTATGCACCTGTGCATACAAATGCATGTACGCACACAGAAGCTGCCATCCACGGCTACTTCCGCCACCCATGAACTTGGACTCTATATATAGCAACTTGCTTTCTTTCGTAAATGACGTGGTTGAGGGCACATTTGCATCTCAGTGGATGCAGATCTAGCTTATTTTTGGCTGAATACAGGTTCACAGTTGGATATACCTTACGAGAGGAAGGACTCAAAGCGACAGATTCACAAAGGATTCTGTATTTATTCTCACGTTTAAACTTAGGTCGCCCTCAAAGTCCTCTCCACTGGATGCAGTACACCTGTCGAGACAGTTTTTCCACAGCTCGAAGCAGTGTCTGAACTCATTAATTTTGTTGCCTTTTAATGCTTCTGTTGTTTTCTGGTTTCACCTCTTCCACATAGGCAAAGCATTTCCCTTTGAGGACTTTTCTCGTCCAGAGAAACAAAAATAAGTCACTTGGGGTGAGTAGGGAGGGTGAGGCACCGGGGTCATGCTGTTTTTGGTCAAAAACTGCTGAACACTCAGCATAGTGTGGGCAGGTACGCTCGTAAATCACCCATCATGAAATGGGCAAATGTGTTCAGAGTCTCCAAAATAAATTCACGGAGGCCGAACGCAGCCTCTCACAACACCACCAGCTGGTACACTGATCCAGATGGGTTCCCAGAACACCCCCCTAGCAGGGGAAGCCTGCGCTACGAGGAGCCCGCCTCCAGGAGATAATTCTGGTTTGTTTTTTTGTTGGGTTCCCCCTCATAATTTATTTAACAGTTCCCGCCTGCCTGATGTGTGGAAAGCCCACACAATCCTAAATTCACTAAGCCTCTATATAACAGAGATTTTAGCAGCAATTCACTTATAAAATAAGATCAAATGCAATCAGGAAGCAAAAAAGCAGCCCCAGCTCTTCCACCAGCCAGGACAAGTAGGGGTGGCCTCTCTTGAACATTTGGCGACTGTGATGTCCGCACACGATGGCCTTAGCCCCCCGCACAGGGGCCGGAGCACAGCTCGCCACTGACGACTGATACTCAAAACAGCCTTCTCTCCACCCAGAACCATCAGCCGCTGCAGAAACCACCACCCTGAAAGCTTGGCAAGCCTCGCTAATGCCGCTCCAGGCTCCTTGCCACGCAGCAATATCAAGGCACTTTTCAAGCAGGACATCCCTCTAAAGGCAGGGCTCCCCTCGCTGTGCAGCTGGGCGATTTGAGAGGCTGAGCGACAGACTTGCCAAGGTGGTAAAGAGCTGAATGCTGAGATGCAAAACACCCTTGAAACCTCGGTTCCAACCTCTCTTCGACCATCCTGCTGTGCGGAAGGACGAAGCCAGCCCCCGCCCTGCTACCATGGCACTGTTTGCCGAGCAGGCCCGTGACCTCGTTAAACATGGCTGCGATTGCACTCTCCTGGGCTGATGTCCCCGGGACTGGAAATTACTGGAAAGCAAGAACAGAACTCGCTGCTCCCGACAGCCACAGGCGGAAGATGACATGGGAACAGACTGCAGCCTCGAGTTCCCGCGCCCCAGCAGCACAGGCCCCACAAGAGCAGCCCCCCAACCTTTTTCAATCCAATTGCAATCCAACAGAAGCTCAAAGCCCCCACCTGGCCCCTTATTGCTGGAGTATCTCTTCCCACCGTGCCCTCACCTTTCTCGGAGAGGGAAGAAAAACTTGACTCTACACTTTCCTGTCTTTGTGAATTCTTTCGCAGCCGGTGTCACCGACCCCCTAACCCTGTGTATGCGTGCACTCTAGTTCTTAAAATCTGACCCTGGAGACTTGATGATAAATCTGACTTCCACGGATTCTCCTAAGTGGGAGCTCCAGGGAAAACTACCGGCGGAGTGATGGCCCATCGCACGGTGCGCTTTTCGGTCTGACCACTGAGAAAGGCCAGGAAAGACCGCAAGTCCCAGAAGCCAGGACGTCTGCGGTGCCTCTAATTCACAGCACAATTTATTTCAACCCCCATCTTCGTCCCCTCTGGGAAGAGGGGCTCTTGCCTCGCGCTGCCGGGCGGCTTTGAAAGGCCCTTCTCTTCCCTCTGCAACCTGACACGCGCGAGCTGGCGCGGGAGGTAAGTTGCCGGAGAGTAGAAGGCAGCGCTTCGGAACTCGAGCTGCCCGCTCTGCAATCACTGGGCCTTCCGCTGACCAAGCGTGACGCGCAGGGACGGCAAACCCGGGGCGCAGGTGGGCAGATGAAATTACACACCACGAGAACACTCTCAAGAAACACTCCAAGAGAACACGCCGTCGCCATTCGGTCTACTTTGAGCCATTGCTCCGTGTCTCGCCGGGCGCACTGAGTGGCCCGCTCAGGCCCACGGGCAGGAAGTGGGCAGAGCTCCCAGGGCCGCCTGACCTGAGCGCAGAGGAGGCCCTGGGGCTGCTCCGCTGGGCTCACGTCCCGGCGCAGGCGCTCACGGGCTGCGTGCGAGGAGTTCGTTTAGATTCCTCTCCTCGTGCCTCGAGTTCCACACCTGTCACGTGGGAACCTTCCTCGTTAGGGGGTGGGGACAACACGCCTGGGGTTTAGAACCCCCAGGCCTGGCACACAGTGGTGTTTAATAGACGTGAGCCGTTATCATTGTTACACGGCGTAGGGAACGTTCACTCCATTCGTCTGCACACCTCTACCTACCTATGTGGGCTGCCTGATGTGCTCGCTCTCCTTTTCTTAACTTTATTTTTCAATTGTGGGTGACGTCTGTTATTCTTTTGTGTTGGTTCCGGTGGGCGGCACGGTGGTTAGACAGTCCTCTACTTCACGACACGGCGCCCCGGTGTTTCCAGGAGCCGCCGGGCCCGGTACACAGGTGTCAGCCTATTATTATTGTTGGCTGTTTCCCACTGGCTTTCTTGACATGACATTTTGATGTCTTTTGAAAAAAACATCTGCTCTGTACGCTGTGAAGCATACGGGATGGTTACTACACGCAAACAGCAGCAGAAAGGCCCATGTCGATGCTCCCTGGGGGAAAGACTCCAACCTCAGGTCCCGGCTGCTCGCCCACCCTCAGAGACAGCCCAGTCACCCCCGGTTCCCGGAGAGGCGGGCACACCGCCACAGAACGCTGGGAGAGTGTGCCGGCCAGCATAAGCCTCGAACCGAACCCAAACAAGCATGGCCTCGTTTTACAGTCATCTTTATGGCCTGAAAAGGTCAAAAATGTGAAAATAAACCAACAAACGAAAAACTGTCGTGACACGAGACAAGGAGAAAGGAAGGAAGGGACTGAGGTGAAGGGCCAGTCCACGTAAGAAGAGGGGCCGTTTCCCAGGCGTGAGCTGGCCTTGGGAGCGAGAACAACTCTTACCTGGACATTTGCGAGGTCTCGGCTGGCGTCACTTAATTGGAAGCCGAAAAAGCTTGGTATTTTGAAAGGTACCACTGGACTAAGAATTAGAGGAGGGGCCATTCCAGAAAGAAAGAAAAGAATAGAGCCACCAACAGTAATGTTTTTAAATTACAGCTCAGGATGGAAGACCATCGCCGGATTAACCTTTCTGAAAAAAGTGTTGGCCTGGACTTTCTGTACATCGTGAACACTCCCCACAGCCTACAGGACGGAGCTGGAAACCTGTCCCGGTAACGGAGCCCCGCCTACCTTTCCAACCGTGTTTCCTCGTGGGGGGTGGGGGGGGTGTCCACTCCCGCCAGACTGGCTTCCTTATTTGTTCCAGGGAGGAACAAACCAGGCTCGTTTCAGCTTCGTAGCCCAGCGCCTATCACACAGTAGTTGCTCAGGAAACGTTTGCCGATTCAACAAAGACGCCCTGTGTTTAGGCCAGTGTGCCGCACCTGTTCCTGGAGAGCCCCTTCCCCAGCCCGCTGCAGGCAGCCCAGCCGTCCTTGAAGGTTCGCTGGCTGCCTGCCACCTCTTCCCAGCACCGGCACCCAGGCAGTCCGCCCTGGCTGCCTCCTCTCCCAGCCCCAGTCCCATGGACTCCTGTCAGACCTTCGTCGCCGTTCAAACACTCCTGTTCGTGTGTTTTGCCTGCATAACTAAACCCGGAGATTCTAGAGGAAGGCGGATTATTTTGAAGCGGTGAGAAGTAGCAGAAAGAAAGGTTCCTGCTCCGTTGCCTGGCAGCCCTGGTTACGTGACTTCGGGAAAATTCTGCATGAAATGCTCAGATCGGTGCCCGGCATGAGGTATGCACTTTGCCAACACTTGCTGTTGCCATTCCTCATCTCTCAGAACCTCGGTTCTCTCACTAACAAAATGGGATTAATAATAACTCCTCTGAAAAAATAAGTAAGTAAGTAAATACAAAAGTAAATTAAACAAAATAAAGTAAGATCAGAAGTAATGTCTGAAGTCTCTGGGACCTTCCTTAGCCACTCAGTAGCCACATGGCAGCCATCATCACAAAGCTTCCTGGTGGGGGCAGAGAAAATGCTCCATAAACGTGTGTGGAGTGAGCCTGGCTGGTGTGGCTCAGTGGATTGAGCACAGGCCTGCAAATCAAAGGGTCGCTAGTTCAATTCCCAGTCAGGGCACATGCCTGGGTTGTGGGCCAGGTTCCCGGTGGGGGGCACATGAGAGGCAACCACACATTGATGTTTCTCTCCCTCTCTTTCTCCTTCCCTTCCTCTTTCTAAAAATAAATAAATAAAATCCTAAAAAAAAAAAAAAAGTTTGTGGAGTGAGCTAAGGGAACTGAGAGAGACTAACATCAACTCAGACATCAAGGGCAACCCTTCTGTCATTCACTGCATACCGGGGGCTGTCATTACATACAGGCTTTGTTCTAGGTGCTGGGAGGCAAAGTGAAAGCAGTCCTTGCCTACGAAATCTACCTTCTAAAGGGCAAGACAGAGAAATCAAAGTTTCTGTGGTATGAAGTGCTACACAGAAGAAAAAACACAGGGCGAGAGCAAGCTGGCGGGGCTGGGGCGGGGCTGCCTGCAGAGCCGTCACTGGGTGGGCGTCTGAATCCTTGGCAGAGCTGGCGTTGGGGAGCCGGCCTTGCCCTCCGGCAGACTCTGGTGGCCTTTCCACCGCTCAGATTCAGGTGCCGGGGGCCCAGCTCTGTCAGAGAGACAGCCACCTGCCTCCCAGGACCCCACTCATCTCAGACCAGGCTACAATTGCTGCTGAGCCAGCGATGGCAGGAGGTGGCCCCTTAGCCCCACGTGGAGGAAGAAAACAGATCACAGCCATACCGCCACTGGCCTGTTCCCCAGGAAGTTCAGATCGCTGTTCTCTCCAAACAGGTAACCTTCGGGGTGAGTCGAGTCGAACTTCTCTCCTCCCATGATGAAGTGGCTGGCGAAGTAGCTTCCTGGAGCGGGAGACACAGAAAGGTCAGAACCAGCCGAACCAAACCGAACGGCAGTGCCAGTTCTGAGAAGTGTCAGCCCTTCAAGCAAGTAATGAGAGCGCCTGACAGCCCCCAAGAGCACTTTCTTCTCTGTTTGGGATGAGAGCACAAAATAAGTGGGCAAAATCAAAGCAGCAAGAACCGAAGATACCAAACAGAAAATAGATAGCCGTTCCCCTTTAGACTTTCTGCATTCGGTCTTTGCCTGACCTACCTCTGATACCATCAGCCGAAACACCAGAAGGGCCCATGATGCACATCAATGTACATGTTTATGCATTTCGTTCCTGATTTTCCCCTTAAACTTGAAGGGGTTATTCTCTGTCCTCCACGTATCCGGAACCTTAGCCGCAGAGACCAGCGTGTGCACACACGCTCCTTTGCCTGGTTTCTGCCAGCCGGCCAGTCCCCCCAGCACAAAGAAGTCTCAGTGACCCCGACACCATGTGCGCAGCCCTCCGCAGCCCTCTGTGGCGAAGGCTCTTCACTTTTCCTACGTTTTTCCTTCATTTTTCAGAATGAACGCTTGACGGGAACAAAGGAATGTGAATGTCACAGTAGCGCTGACTGTGCCGGGCAATTACTACACAGGTCACGGAGCCTGGCCAGACAGACACACCCGCACGCCCTCTGCCTCAAATTGGCCTGCGGTGCCAAGCCCAGGGCCAGGGCTGTGGGACATCAGCGGTGACAGGCCTGTCTGCCCTGCGCTGTGAAAACCAGAGGCTGCCAGTGGTCAGGGGTCGGAATCCTGGGCAGCTTCCTCCGGACCAGCCAGGCACTGTGCCGGCACATGGCAGCACTGACCAGTCACCACGGGAGGCTCAGGTGACTCTGCAGAGTCCACCTGGGAATTCGTTCCAACTCTGACCGTGAAATGAGGGCCCCTGAACCTGGACGTCGGCGCTCTCCCTCTCCCACGACAGGGCGGCCCCCAGTGCAGGGCTCGCGCGGCCGTCAGCCTCATCCACGCTCCCAGGCACCCCAACCCCTGGATTAACACAGAGAAATTATGAAACCGCCCCAGGCTTCTTGCTGGGCTGTGTCAGCTAGGAGGCAGGTTAGACTCCCTAAGTCAGTTTTAGTTTTTGTGGAAGGGTTGCAACAAACCCTAAAAAAATCAGACGGGGACGCTTTCAGCCTGTGCGGGAGCCGTAGGACGGAAGACGGGGACAATTCTAACAGAGAAACTGAACCAAATATTCAATTTCCGGACTCTCTTCGCACGGAGCTTGAGTCTAGGAACACTTTTTAGACAAAACAATGTGGATGAAATCACTCACCACACCGTGAGGCGGTTCTTTAATTAAATGACAAGCAAGACAAGATTTTTAGCTGCCATGATCAGAGCGGCCCCTGATGGGCTCCTGACGGTCACCCATCAAGACTTAAAAACGCAAAGGGCAGCCACCTGCCGGGAGGCAAGCGTGCACGTTGTCATTTCAGAGGGCCTAATTCTCAATTATTTATGTCCAGCGCTGACGAGCCCTATTTTCCAAGTGCATAATTTATAGAGGGGGAGGTGCCTGGCTGCCGTAAGTAGAAATGGCCATCTCAAGTCATCGAAGCCATTTAGAGTTGACTGTCAGTAAAATATACTTTCTGCCCATTAGAAATGATGTATTTATTATACATTCGGTGAAGTTAGAAGAGTTAGGGAGCCTGCATGGCTGGGTGGCTCGCCCGCAACGTGAATAATGAATGGTGACAGGCAGGCTTGGGGCCTGGCGTTGTACAGGATGGGCTCAGTGTGGGACACTCTGGGTTTCCAGCATCTGTGAGCAGTCGGGCAGGGGGTGTGGGGACAGTGACACGCACGGAGAAGCAGCTGACACAGTCCTAGCAAGAGAACAGCACTAATGGCTAAAGCGTTAAAGAAGGTGACAAGGAGCTACAGGAAATGCCCCCCTTTGCCATAATATCAGAAGAAATGACCGAGAGTGTAGAGTTAGAGCTCACTGCAGTTTTGCCCTGCGTCGGAAACCAAGAGCCAAAATATACAAAGGCCAAAAATTAGGGTCAACGATGCACAGATGAGAATTTTTCACTTCCGGAGAAGCATCAACGCCACGCCCCTCTAAAAAGCTGACCCCCCCCCCGGGGCACTTACAAGAACACCTCCTCAGTCAGAAAAATAAACTGCACCAAAAGCCTGTCTTCTCCTTTCTTTGAAACGGACCCCTTGAACCTGCCTGGATGAGACAGCGAGGAGAGGCAAACCTGCCGCGCGCAGCCTGCGAGAGGCTCTCTGGCCCCCTGGCCCCGCCCCGGGCGCAAGCCCTCGGCACTGAGCATGCGCTCACACCGACCACACCGACCACACCGACAGCTCCTGAAGCGGGGCCTTTTAAAGCGCATGTGCACATTCCTCGCACGAACTGCGCTCTGAAATCATAAATGGCATGGGGGGAAGAACTACACCAAAACACTTCTTTGCCTATTTGCTAAAAGGAAAAAATATACATGACTCATAAGTGAAGGTCACGTTTTCCATTATTATTTAGCTGTAATTTTATTTTATCTGCCCCGGAGGACATTTTTTCATTGCTTTTAAAGAGACCGGAAAGGAGAAAGCGCAATATCGGCTGGTTGGTTGCCTCCCATTTGCACTGGACAGGGGACAGTACCCTCCCAGACTAGGGATGGAACCTGCCACCTAGGTATGTGCCCTGACCGGGAATCGAACCTGCAACCCTTCGGTTACAGGACGGAACTCCAACCGACTGAGCCACACCAGCCAGGGTTTTAGCTATACATAATTTTTAACCCAAACTCATATTCAGAATTCTCTCAGGGCTTTAAGAAGACATATCTCATGGTAACTAATCATTTTGCAAGATACACATATATCAAATGATCACCCTGGATGCCTTGAACTTACACAGCGCTGCGTCTCAATTATGCCTCAAAAATGCGGGGAAAGACCCTGGCTGGGGTAGCTCAGTGGATTGAGCGTGGGCCGTGAACCAAAGGGTCACCAGTTGGATTCCCAGTCAGGGCACATGCCTGGGTTGCGGGCCAGGTCCCCAGTACGGGGAGCATGACAGGCAACCACACATTGATATTTCTCTCCCTCTCTCTCCTTCTCTTCTCCTCTCTCTAAAAATGAATAAATAAAATCTTAAAAAAAAAAAAAAAAGCCAGGAAAGAGAGGAAGGCACGTCATACACAGATCCCCAGAATTACATTTAGAACATAAGGTACAAGCAGGAGGGAGAAGGGGGAATCAGCGTTCAGTGGGTACAGATTTTCAGTTTTGCAAGAAAGAAGTGTCCTAGCGATCTTCACACTACTGAACCGCACACTTAAATTGGTTAAGACAGTAGGTGTAACATTATATGTTTTTTACCGCAATGAAAATCAACGTCAAGGAAAAAAAATCCCACAAGAAAAGGCCCAGAACAACCAGCACTAAGACGAGTTCAGTGTTCAGTGCACGGGAACGGGAAGGTGAAGGGGATTAAGGAGGGCAGACTGCCCGTTATAAAAATAGCCCCGGGGACGTGAAGTACCACAGGGGACAGCCGCAGGATTGCGAGAACTGTGCGTGGGGTCAGGTGGGTCCTGGCCTTACTGGGGGGGTCACTTTGTAAGGGATATAGGTGTTTGATCGCTGTGTTGTACACCTGAGTTAATATCATATGGCCTGTCAGCAATAGCTTTTTCTTTCTCAAAAAAACATGGAACGCTTCAAAATTCGCGTGTCATCTTAGCACAGGAGCCATGCTAATCTTTGTATTGTTCCAGTTTTAATGCATGTGCTGCCAAAGTGAGCACTAAAAAATAAATTAAAAAAAGTACTGAACAGCCCTGGTGTGGCTCAGTGGATTGAATGCCGGCCTCCAAACCAAAAGGTCGTCAGTTCGATTCCCAGCCAGGCCACGGGCCTGGGGTGCGCCAGGTCCCCAGTGGGGGGCGTGTGAGAGGCAACTGATCGATGCATCTCTCACACATCAATGTTTCCCTCTCTCTCCCTCCCTTCCCCTCTCTCTAAAAGTAAAATAAATAAAAACTTTAAAAAAATATTAAAGAAAAACAGGTATCCAGGCAAAAAATCCAATTACTTATAAGGGAAGAAAATGGTATTGGTACTTTTCCTCCAGATTAGTGCCATCCAATAAAGACACTGTGCAAGCCACATCACTGTAAATGGCCTGAGAGCCATTTTACTAGTTTTTAAAACTTTACTAGTTTTAAAAAGTAAAAATAAGCAACATTAATTTTAATATATTTTATTTATCCCAATATTGGATACCCCATATGTCCAAAATACTATTTGAAGATGCAATCAATATAAAAAATTATTAAGAAGCCATTTACATTCTTTTTGTTGCTGTTGTTATGGAACAGAGTCTCCAAAATCTGTCTTGGGGTAACCAGTCAGAGACAGACAAGCACCACAGGATCCCACTCACGTGTGGAATCTAGTGAACAAAGTAAACTACAGACAAAACGGAAACAGACTCACGGACACTGAGAACAGACTGACAGCCATCAGAGGGGAGGAGGGTTGGGGGCTGAGTGAAAAAGGTGGTGAGATTAAGTAAAAACACACAAAAAAGCCCATCGCAGATACAGGCAGCTGTGTGGTGACAGCCGGAGGAAGGGGGGGGGTAGGAGAGAGGAAAGGGGGACTAAATGGCGACAGAAGGAGACTTGACTTGGGGTGCTGAACACACAACACAAAGATGATGTGTCATAGAACTACATCCCTGAAATCCAGACCCTTTCATTAACCAATGTCACCCCCACAGATGCAGGTAAAAAAACGATAACCCTACTCCACTCCATGAGAAGTCACCCCACCATTCACAATCGGTTTGAGCCGTCCAGGTTTTCCTACACACGCATAAACATGAATATTCAGGCTTTCTGATTTGCTGCATTTTGGTTTTTTAACTTAACTGGGGTAGGTACTACACATATTCACCTGCAAGTTGTTTTTTTCCACCTAATGTCCCGCAGGCGCCCTCCCACGCCCGTCTGTGGGAGCTGGCCCGCCCTCCCTGCTGCCCGGCACTGGGCTGACCAGTCCCACTCGGCTGCTCCTCCCAATGGCCCTCTCACGTAGGGTTACTAATTTCTTTTTTACTTTACAGGGAAGGAAATAAATGCACAGAGACTTGAAGAAATTTGTCCAAGGCCACACAGCTGGTAAGAGGCAGCGCCAGGCCCCAAAGCCAGCTATTTTTATTCCGGAGCCTGTGGGTGCTCTCGACCTTTACCCTACATCCTCACTGAATGCTAAAATTAATATTTTTTTTCCTATTTGAGTGTTTTAACACCTGAAACTTGCCTTTGTGGATGATGTAGGATAAGGATTTAAACTTTCTTTCCAAATAGGAAACTTTACTAATACCGTTTTTTACTACTATTTGAAATGCTATTTTGACCATGCTCTGCATGCCTCGATCTGGGCTCTGCTCTGTTCTGAAGCAGCACCATGTGGATCACCTGCTGCCTTACCAGTTTTCAGAGCGAGGCACAGGCCGGCGGGCCCCACCTTCCCGGCACTCCCGTCCCCAGCCCTGACCCTGCCGCCTGTCTTCTCTCCGGAGCTCCTTCAGAACCTTCTGCGTTTCTAAAGCTCAGCCCCTTCCAGCGTGCCTACATTTCCAGCCATACTTTCTTAGGTCTCAGGAAGGTGCTCTCCGCTCCCCGTGCCAAGGTTAACTTCTTCACCCGGGTTCTCATTCCGACCTGCCTCCACCTCCTCGAGACCTCAACAGCCAACCTTTCTCGGTATTTCTACCGACCCCTCCCCGCGGGCTTTTTACCTCCCTCATTACATAAGCACGTTCTCTCCGCAACTTAAAAAGCAAGCACAAAGAACGGTTCCACCTCCCATGCCTTGGTATCTGCCCTCCTGCCCATCCATCCACC
Source organism: Macrotus californicus (assembly GCA_007922815.1). NCBI lineage: Eukaryota > Metazoa > Chordata > Mammalia > Chiroptera > Phyllostomidae > Macrotus > Macrotus californicus. The sequence goes on along the minus strand of VMDR010004110.1, from coordinate 42,745 downwards.
CACCCGTCTGTCTGTCCATCTGCTCCCGTCCCACACCCAGTAACTCCCCACATCTTTCAGTGGGTCCCGCCACTCCACTGAAGCTGTTCTCTGGAACACCAACCTGGGGGGCTGTCTTTTTTACACTTCACTCACCTTAGGGGCTCTCAGAAGACTGCGACTCTCCTTTCTGAGCACTTCGCCCCTTGGCCTCTGAAACCCCTCCCCATTCTGAGCCTCTTCCTCCCCCTCACTTGCTCCACGCTTCGCCCAGGCTGCAAACAGGGTCGTGTCTCCAAGAGCTCGGTCCTCTCCTCAGTTCGTTCATTCTCATCCTCTCTCTCCTGCCTGCCCCCCTCCCTCCTTCCTAGATTCAAAGCAAAGGCCTTGACCTGAGGCAGAGCTGGATTTGATGCTGATGTTGCCTTCTACCAGCAGCATGACCTAGAGCAAATGAACTTTTTTGAGCTTTGGTTCCCATATTTGTAAAATGGAGATAATACCTCTTTCATAAAAGGGTTATTGTTGGGACCAAAGCTTGTCCAGCTGGCTGGACGCCGTGGGCAATTAATGGCCGCAGGCTTCTCCCTTCTCACACTCGATGACTTCCAAGCCTGCCTCTCATCTTCCCGTAGAGTTTCAGCCCAAATCTTTAACCCCATGCCCCATCTTTTCATCTGGACATCCCGTCTTGGCCTGAAACTCAGTAACAGCCTTTTCTTCTGGAAGGAGATGGAGTAAAGTGCATTTGATCTGAAGGGCGGGCAGCAGAACCCCCCTGGGGAAGGCAGGACCCTGTTCTGGTGGTGCCTTGTTACGCCGTTTAGCTCAGAGAGCTGCACCAACCACACGGGTACTTCTGTTGACTCTTGATGGAACGCAAACTGCTTTGTAATTTGTTTTTCTTCTCGGAGGGAGGGGTGAAGAGTCACAAAAAAAGGGGCGTTAAGGGCAAAGAGACATTGAGACAGAGGAAGGCTGGGGCAGCTGAGCTCCGCAGAAGTCCTGGTCAGGGGAAGGGTGCCAACTATTCCTTCGCTTGTATTTCTGCAACGTAAGCCCCAACTTCTTCAGCAGAATCTACGCTGCGAATACTTCCCGTGAATGGGATTTTCTGGACACAGTGAAGAAGGCACTGATGTCACATTTCTGGTGGGGCAAAGACAGCAAGCTGACGGGCAGGGCCCAACCCGGTCAGAGCATGAGTCGCTGGGGAGCTCACAGAAGTCTTGGCGGGGGCCTAGCCGTCCGCACGCTGTGATCTGGGGGAATAGGTGGGCTTCTGTGTAATTGGCCCAGATCTTGAGGAACAGAAAAGCCCCAGCTGACATTCGAGTCTCATTTTAAAGGCAATGTCTGCTCCAGGGCTCCGGTTTCTGGCAAGAGCACCTCACTCCTCTGGCCCCCTAGGCTAAAAATGTCATCGTCGTCAAAGCTCCGAGAACCCTGAATGTGGGCTTTGTGGCAGGGGTGTCCCCCCTTTTGGCATCTTTGGGCCACACTGGAAGAAAAGTCCTGGGCCACACATTAAATATATCATGACACGTAATATCACACACACACACACACACATACAAATCTCATGTTTTAAGTAGATTTATGACTCTATGTTGGGCTGCATTCATAGCCATCCTGGGCTGCGTGTGGCCTGTGGGCTGCAGGTTGGACGCCCCCGGAAAGCATCCTCGTCAAGACCCCCGGCCTTTCCACGCTCGATTTCAGCAGGTTCCCACGCTGCAGCTCCCTAGCAAGTGTCTGTGCTCCCAGGCGCTCCCCTCCCAACCTGCAGCTCCACGAGATAAATCTTCCATAGGACACCACTCGGTCCCTCTCAAGCTTGGCTGCTACCTCTCTTCTAAACTTATTTCTCACTACCTTTCTCAAACTCTCTGCCTCAACCGACTAACCTATTCGTTATTGTCTAAATCCACCAAGACCCTGGCGGCCTTCACCACTGATGCAACTCCCCACACTGCACATTTGAGGGCCCTGTTCTGCCTTCCAAGTCATCTGCCACCGAGGACCCCTCCCCTAGCGATCAAGCTCTTCTCTGTTTTATTCAACGGACATAAGCCCTGCTGTTCTGTCCTTTTCGACAGCTTTTTTGAGGTTTAACACACACAGCATAAACCCCATCCAGTGCACAATTCAGGGCCTTTGCAAAGTATCGCCCCAAAATGATCCCTCCCATCCGTCTCCAGCCTTAGGCGAACATGTTCCCCTGGCCCTCTCTGTACACTCGCCTTGTCTGGCCATCTCCTACAGCTCGGCTCCCACGAGATAGTCTTGCATTCGGCTTCTTTGCATCCGGGTTCTGGGGTTAACCCGGGCTGTGCCGCGTGCACCGGCAGTGCACCCGATTACATTGCCGAGTAGTGTGTCACTGCGCACGTGCTTTTCGGGCTGCTGGAGCATCCACCAGTCCATGGCCGTTCGGGCTACTTCCAGTTTGGTGACCGTCAGAGCGATGCCCGCTTCTCTGCGTTCTCACCGACTCCCGATCCCGTCTTCTCCATTTTGGATGCCCTAGTGGCTGAGAAGTGCTGCCTCACTGCGGTTTCATTGGCACCTCCCCAGAGCTGATGGCCAGCATCTTTCTGTGTGTTTATCAGGCGTGTCTTCATGGGTGATATGACTAATCAACTCTTTGTCCGTTTTTAAACTGTGTAGCTTGTCTTCCTACTAGTGAGTTGTGAAAGTTATGGATACAAATCCTTTACATGCTTTAGAAGTACTTTCTTTCAGAGGATGGCTTCTCTTTCATCTTCTGAATGTTGTCTTTTGAAGACATCCAATTTATCGGTTTGTTTTCTTTTTATGGATTATGCTTTTGGTGCTGTATTAGTGAACTCTTTGCCCAATTCGAATCAAATAAATATTTTCTCTTATAGCTTCGTGTAATGATTTTATAGTTTTAGCTCTTGTATTTAGGTCTATGGTCCATTTAAAAATCAGCTTTACTGAGACATACCTCACATACCAATCACCTAGTTAAAGGGCACTATCCAATGTTTTTTTGTGTATTCACAGAGTTATGCAACTATTCACTACTGTCTAATTTTAGAACATCTTCATTACTCTAAAAGGAAACGCATGCGCGGTCCCTCCACACTCCCCCCCTCCCACTCCCCCACCCCCTCCCAGCCACTGGCAGTCAGCGAGCCACGTTCTGTCTGTGGATTTGCTCCTCCTGGACATTTCATGCAAAGGGGATTATATATTCACGAGGTCGGTCAGAAAGTATCCAGTCACACAATATGAAAAATACAGACACTTATTGAAGATACAAGAAACACTGTACACAGGACAATGGCACCTCAGTCCCCTTCAAAGTAGGCACCTTAGGACCTCACATAGTTCTCCGAATCGCCATCAGCTGCCCCATCCTATTTTCCTGAATCTCATCAAAGGCCTGAAATCTCTTCCCTTTCGAAGGTGATTTTAGTTTTGGGAAAAGCCAGAAGCCTTGGAGTGCCAAATCTGGGCTGTTGGGGGAGCAGGCGGGGCTGAGTCACCTGAGTGACTAGATGTTTCACCAAAAACTCTGCCTGAGACGTGATGCTCGAGCGGGTGCGTTGTTGTGATGCACCTGCCAATCACTGACTGCCCGTCGCTGCGGCCTGCTGAGCCGGCTGACTAGTTCCCGGGGAGGAATGTCCAAGCTTAAAGCCAAATTTGATGCAGATTCACTGCTCCACTTGCTCAGTTGCCAGGCACATCACGTTGCACAGACCGTTCTTGTTATACTGGCAAGGGATGGACTTTTTCCGACATCTGGCCATGTCTGACTTAGCTCTAATGTTTTCAAGTTCATCCATGTGGGGGCAAGTACCAATACCTCGTTCCTTTTTATTGCCAAATAATACTGCATTGTATGTGAATTTACATTTTATCTATCAGTTGTTTCATTCATCGGTTGATGGACTTTTGGGTTATTTCCACCTTTTAACTATTATGAATAGTGCTGCTATGAATAAGCATTCATGTACACATTTTGTTTTTATTTTTGTTTTGTGTGTACATGTTTTGGTGTGGATGTTTTTTCTTTTTTAAAAGATGTTATTTATTTATTTTTAGAGAGAGGGGGAAGGAGCAAAAAAGAGGGGGAAAGAAACATCCATGTGTGGTTGCCTCTCATGTGCCCCCAACTGGGAACCTGGCCCACAACCCAGGCAGGTGCCCTGACTGGGAATCGAACTGGTGACCCTTTGGTTCACAGGCCAGCGCTCAATCCACTGAGCCACACCAGCCAGGACTGGTCATGGTACATCCTGTCTTCTTGTTTATCTCTGTATGTATGCATCTTGCCTCTGACTACAGATGATAAGCTCTGAAATTTTGGAAGGCGCATAATTTTTAAATAATGATTTTTGAAGACTGTTAATGTTTAGTTTTTAAAAAAAACATCTTCATAATATGAGCACTCTTTCAGCAACTGAAAATTCAAGTGTAGCATTTAGGAAGCAAAAATAATTAGCTAAAATGGAAGCCCATATGTTCAGTGTCATGTGTCAACTTGGCCAGGTCAAGGTGCTAGCCCAGGGTAAACACAGGTCTAGTGCTGCTGGGGGAGGGGGCGGTAATTATCAAGAGAGCAGGCCCTTGATAATGTGGGGGGGCTTCCTCTAATCAGTTCAGGCCTTAAGAACCAAAACTGAGGTTCCCTGCAGAAGGAACTCTGCCTCCAGACTGTAACCCAGAAACCCCACCTGCGTCTCCAGCCCGCCAGTGGCCCTACGGACATCAGACGCAAGACCACAGCACGGCCGGATGTCTGAGCTGCGGCCTGCCCTAGAGTTTGAGACTTGCCAGCCCCCGCGATCACATGAGCCAATCGATTTTACATACATCCTTGCACTCTCTTCCTCTGGAGAGTCCTGACTCACACAGCCACCAAACACTTTGTGCTGCTGATACTCCCTCTGGGCCCCACGGCGTGAACGACAAAGTGACTTGAGGGCTCTGCCCTGCTGCTCACCACAGGCATCGAGTTCACTGGGCACAGGACCAGAAGCCATACACTGGCGCCAGGTGCGATGCACGGTGCGCGGCGGGCGCCCAATCGGGGGCACTGATGCCAATAACGAGAAGGAGAAGAGAGATTTTGCAGAACGAGCGAGAATAACCGCCATCACTCAGGGAGGCCGGAGGCCCTACATCTTAGGGCAGAACCAAGAGGTGAGAGCAGCCGACCTGCTCTCGGTGAAGTGATGTGCAAGCGAGGAAAAATGCCGGAGTTTTCTAAAGTGACGGGGTTACCACCCTCGAGGTCTTTTAAAAATGACAGTGGTATCTGAACTCTTGATCTCGATGACTTCATCATTAAAGAGAGTGGCATTTTGTTTCTTTCTGTATTAAATGCATTGACTACAAATTTCAGGAACCCACTTAATTTTAGTTGAAGTATCAATCAGACTGTGGCAGAATCGAATCGTTATTAGGTAGCAAGTTCCATATTTTTTAAGTCCCTCATTGTAAAACTAACACTGATGCTCCTAAAAGCTAAGAGAAACGTTTATAACTATTTGACAGGCAAAGACTTATCACCCCTGTTTTCAATTCTCTTGCCGTAAGGCCAACCCCCTTGGCGAGCAAAGGCGTACTCCAGTGTAACAAAACTTCGGTGAATAATGCTGTTAGCCGCTCAGGATTCTGATAACCAGTCTGAATTTTTATAAAAGGTTTCCCACTTAATACTTGAGCAAAATGAATTCCTCCTGTTTTTCAGTTTGCTCAGATGTGCAGTGGGGAGTGAACTAGATTGATCAGATACTGAATTAAAACAAATAAAATGGTCTTTAGAGCATGCCTATTGCTTCCTGGACAGAGAAAACAGGCCTAATAGTCAACTGTTAGCGATGCAATATCCCTTTCAAAAGATGGGCAGGCAGGCATTAAAAACCACCGCCTCTGGTAAACAACGGCCTGTGGAAGGAGAAGATCTGAGGGACGGCGTAGTAGCTTCCAACTCAAAAGTGACGAAGACCAAACCACATGCGGAATAGCTCTCTGTAGCTTTCTGTGCCAAAGCAGAAATACTACAGAGAGACAAACTCCCACCACACCTTCTCTTACTTAAATGGTTAGTACTCCTAGGTGTATCAACAAATCAAGAAAACCACCTAAGAACATATGTGTAACATGAATCACTGCTGCATCGTTTGTAAGACTGAAAGAAAACCCTCCCAAATATTCATCAACAGGCGACAATGTTTAAAAAAAAAAATGGTGTGTGCATACCAAGGAGTATTATACAATTGTTTAAAAAGAACCAAAAATGCCCTGGCTGGTGTGGCTCAGTGGACTGAGCGCTGGCCTGTGAACCAAAGACTCGGTGGTTCGATTCCCAGTCACGGCACATGCCTGGGTTGGGGGCCAGGTCCCCAGTAGGGGGCGCTCGAGAGGCAACCACACATTGATGTTTCTCTCCCTCTCTTTCTCTTTCCCTTCCCCTCTCTAAAAATAACTAATTTTTTTTAAGAAGACTCATTCAAAAAAAAATTAAAAGAACCAAAAAACTCTCCAATATGGAGATAATGTAAAACTCTCTCTCGAAGCGGAAAACACAAGGTACAGAACAGTCCAAACAGCCCACAAGCAATTCTGGAACAAACTGAAAGCAGTTACACAGGGGGGGTGGGGGGCGGGGGAGTGAGGAGAGCTGGGTGGGCAACCACAGTGAGAACAAGACCTTCACAGGATGCCTTCTCACTCTTCTAAACCGAACCACGTGACTCTAGTAGACATTCAGAAAAGTCATTCTAAATAATTTAGGCTATTATACTTTCACCTATCACTAAAAAAAGCCACAAACCCAAGTTCTGACACGAAACCGGCTGTTCTCAATAATTTTTCAATGTTTCCAGGTCAATGTACATACAAAAGTAAGGATTTCCTTTAAAAATACAAAAAAAAAAAAAGGGAAAGCCACTTGTGCTGGGCACAGTGACCATCATCGCGGGGGCAGACGACAGTGCTGTTTTCTGGATCGGCCACCACTCGGGTCGTGGAGACTGCCCGGGGCCGGGTCTGGCGCCTGGAGAGGGTGGGTGCCGCTGTTGGCTTTGTCCTGTGCCAGGCCTCACGGTAAGGAGGCCTCAAAACCAAGCCAGCTCGATTCCTCAACAGGGCCAGGATGCTGGGTTTTATTTCAGATCTGACACAGAACAGCCTCCATTCCACGATCATCAAGGACGAGTTCGAAATCTACTTCCCCGTGGAAGGCAGAGACTGACGTGTAGCAAGAAGGGCACTACTTCCTAGGTCACCCCGGGCAAGCCAGCACATTCCTCTGCGCCTTCATTTGCTCACTGGTGAAATGAGCGGGTCTTGGGCCAGATTCTTTCAAAGGTTCCTTTCAGGTCTAAAATACTATCGTCCCATAAAGAGCCAGGTCCATTTAAAGGTCAGCTGAAGAGTGAGAGATGCCGCTGGACCCGTGCCTATTTGTATAGGCAAGTTCACGCAAATTTCCAAGTACGTAAAGGCTTGCTGGCTGGGACATGAATATTCCGATTCCTGTTTTCTGTGTTTTACCTTCAATATAAATGATTTGGTCCACCTGATGCAAAGATGTCTGTCACACAAAATTTCTGATTAAAATGAGGAACAGCCTTGGCCAGTGTGGCTCAGTTGGTTGGAGCAGCGACCTGTCAGCTGCTGGATGCCCCGTCAGGGCACAAGCCTGGGTCGCAGGTTCCACCCCCAGTCACGGCACATGCGAGAGGCACCTGATCGATTGATGTTCCTCTCTCACATCGATGTTTCTCTGTCTGCCTCCCTCTTTTCCCCTCTCTCTAAGATCAGTAGGCATGTCCTCGGGTGAGGATTTTTTTAAAAAGGGAAAAGATGAGTAACAATTAGGTGAAACTTTTAAAAATCGGTAGCGTGGAGAGGATTGTTTAAGACTGCAGGTACTGAGTGTGCAGGCTAAGAAAAGTTTTGGTTTGGCTCATCATCATCTCATTATCATCATCCGGGATCCAAACGTATATCAGCATCCTTTGGGGAACAGCCTTCTGGTGAATCGCCTCCCTGAATGCCCACATGCGCAGGAGGCGCAGATGCCCTGCAGCACGCAAACCCCACTGAAAACTCCAAGCTCAGCAAGACAGGCTCCGTATCCTGATCAATAAAAGCTAAGTGATTTCAGAAAGAAAGAAAAAAATCTTCAACTACTTGCGCATATTTTCATCTACGAAAAAGCAAAATGCACGCTTCCCCAGCACCGGTAGCCCAGCCATCATTAGCTAGAGCTTGACTATAGCTCGCGTGACCACTGGCTTCCTCTCAGGCTGCTCTGCCACAGCTCTCGGGCACATCCCTGCCGGCAAGGACTCCGCCTTTGGCACCACAGCAGCGAGGAGCTCGGCACTGGCGGACACTCCGCATGGCGCGGGTTCACCGTCTGGTCCCTGAGTCCACCTGGCACAGGGAGGACGCGCTGCTGGGAAGCTGGCTCGCCTCACTAGCATGTCTTTATTCTACTGTCCAGTTCTGACATTGCTCCAGAATCACCAAAAGCCCCACCAGGTCCTAAGGCAAAGACAAGAGGACAGTCATAGGTCCCCAGAAGGCTTGGGACGAGTGATGAAAACCAAGGAGCAGACAGTGTGGCCATGCACCAGCAGCTCAGCCTCTCCTTTGCTGTCCAAACCCTGCTCCATCTCCCACGCCTATGCCACAGCCTGGAGGCTGGAGACATTTCTCTTCTCAATGACTCCCAAAACAAACACGATACTTGTGTCCATTTTAAACACCTGCGCCAGGGCCCAGAGCTATCCCCATTCCAGACCCTGGGCTTGCTGCTACTCTAGGCAGAGGGACAGCCCGGGTGACTCCTACTTTGATTCCCAAACATTCCGGTTAAACACTTCTTTTTCCTTCTGAATGCCCCTGGAAAAGCACCAGCAGTGTAAATGCATTTTCTGCCTCCTTCCTCTGGCTGTCGATGGGAGCCGGCCCCTGAGAAACCGAATTCAAACCTGCGCCTGTCCCTCTGGGGCCTGATGCTTCGGCCAGGGCCCGCACTTAGCACAGGTGCATGTTTCCGATACCAAGCCCTCCTCTCCGAGCCCTCGGCTCCCCAAGGGAAAGGGGGCCGCGGCGGGAAAGAAGGGGACTTGGCGCTGCGGCCGGCAGACCCATCTGCGCCCAGGGCGCCCCGCCCCTCGAGAGCCGCAGTCCCCCGGGCACAGGTCTCTGTCACGGGACAGCCTGAGCGCAGGCCGCTCACGTCCTCCGGCCGACCACCGCGGCGACCCAGCCAAGGCCCCTCGAGCACCCCTGCACTCCTCCTGCACGACCTCCCTCCCTCCAAGATCGCTCTGCGGCGACCGGGAGCGCTCGGTCCCTAGGACCCCCGGAGCCCCCGCCCAGCAGCGTCGCGACCTCCTCCCCAGCCCGGGCGGCGCCCTCACCGGACTTGGGCGGGTAGCGGTACACGGAATTGGACGGGATGTCCACCTCCTCCACGCCCGCGTGCTGCCGGCTAGTCAGGGCGCCCATGGCCGCTGCGCCCGCGCCGCCTGGGCGTCTCACCGCGGCCGCTCGCCGCGCGCCCGGAGCGGGGGTCGGCTGCCCGGGGCTGCCGGCTGGGCCTCGGCGTCGGCGCTGCGGCCCTGGCGGCGGGGAGCCCCCGGCGCGCCGCGCACCATCCTCCGCCAGGCCCCGCCGCGGCGCCTCTGCGACGGGGGCTGCGGGTGGGCCGGGGGCGCCGCCGCCTCAGGCCGCGTGATGTCAGCGGCGACTCCGCGCGGGGCCCGCGGCGGCCACGGCCAATGGTGCGGCGGGGCGGGAGCGGCCGCGCGGCGCCAGCCAATGGGCGGCGGGCTGCGGCGGAGCGGCGGCCGGGCTGGCGGCCGGGGCGGGGGCTGGGGCCGAGGGCGCGTGGCCCGGCGCAGCCCGCTCCTCCCGGCCCCGAGGACCGCGCGGCGCGCGAGGCCCGGCCGAGTTCGCGCCCCATTGTCCCCCAAACCGGAGGCGGCCCGGGGCTTCCCGGCCGGGAGGCAGCCCCTACAGCCCCAGCTCGGCCTCTGCAGAGCCGACGGTGCGAACCCCGCAGAGGGGCGCCCACACCGGGTTACGAGGCTTTGGCGCCCTCACCCCAGAGTGGGAGCCTCAGCCCCAAAGTGCTCAGCCAATCCTACCTCCCAGGGGTCGGGGAGATGGGTCCGTGCTGGTGACCCGCCGTCCCTCTTGAGTAGCATCTTTCAAATCGCTGGTCTCTACAGAGGCTATCTGCGTATGGGGTCCCCTGGCCAGCTCCTGCAGCCCTGAACTTTGGAGAGCATCAACCAAGATAAGATCCAGACGGTCAACCTCCGTGGCACCTTCCGGAAAGTTTGGAAAGGCCTGATTCCGAAAGTCGACTTAGGGCAACGCAGGCAGAACCGGCAGGGGGGTGGAGGGAGGCTCTTTTTGATAAAACCCCCACACCAAACAGCAGGGAGCTTGGAGAGACAGAAGACGTCATTGCAGAGCTTAATTACAGACACCTGTGTTTTAAACCTTTTATTTTCTCTGTGAGTCTGGTGCTTTTTGTTTTTTCGTTTTGTTTTTCCTGAGAGGGTGGACTGATCAGCAAAAATTTCAGCTGCTGGAACATGACTTCACAACTGTTCTCGAGATTTAATGTCCGGTTTGGAGCGCTGGGTCTCCTTGACTGGGTTTGGAGGGCCGTTTCATAGTCTCAGCTTTTCCTGATGACATTTTGCCTTTTCCATCCGCCCGCCGCTTTCAGCAATAGCCAGCAGACCTGGCCCGTGGTTTTCCCCAAGGCCCAGGATGGCAGGAACACCTCTCTGGTCACTTACATCAGCTGACACTGAGCAGGCCAAGCTGCAGGGTGAGTCCCTGGCTCAGACAGCTGACAGCAGCCTTTCCCAAGCCCCAGAGCTCCCCGGCAGAGTTCGGACGCCTTCCTCCAGCCCCTGGCCCTAACCACTAGAAAGCGTTCAGACATCCCCTTGGGTGGGAACTGGTGCCCACCTTGATGCACCTTTCACCTCCCACAGGTCCTACCTGTAATTACTGGGTAAAGGTGAACTACAAGTCCTGAAGAGTCTCGAACGGCTTCAAATAGGCCTGCAGCACATCACAGAGTCAACTGCTGCCTCATAACCTTGGGCTCTGGTCAGAATTCTGCCTTTGCTCTTCCTGCTGTCAGAAATTTGTAAAGGGGGTACCATCTCCTTTAGAGATTTTTTCGTGCCAGAGGGTTTCTTCTTCCCAGCCAGGGCCAGGCAGGGATAGGGCCCCAACACGCCGCTCAGCCCTGCTGCTCCCAAGGATCCGTTCTGGCCCCAGCTCAGTCGGCTCACAGGCCCCCAAACCTATAACTAGGTTTCTCTTCCCATGAATGAGTCATGAATCAGTGCTTGGAGCAGTCAGGAAATACAAAGCCTGGCACGATAACAGCAGCGGACACTTACCCAACACTGGAAGTGAAAAGGGAAAAGCCCCTTTTCAAAGCTTCACACACACTGAAGCTCGCGTCCCCCACAGCAACGCTATGAAGTACATGCTGTTAACACCCGCATGTTATAGTTGAAGAAAGTGAGGCAGAGAAAAAGCCCTGTGTTTGTTTGTTTTAAGACTTTATTTATTTTATTCTTAGAGAAAGGGGAAGGGAGGGAGAAAGAGAGGGAGAGAAACATCAATGTGCGGTTTCCTCTCACATGTCCCCCACTGGGGACCTGGCCCGCAACCCAGGCGTGTGCCCTGACTGGGAATCGAAGCGATGACCCTTTGGTCCGCAGCCTGCGCGCTCAGTCCGCTGAGCCACACCAGCCAGGGCAAGCCCTGGGTTTTGAGTTGGACAAATCAGCACCCTAACCACTGTGTAACTTTGGGCTCAGGTCTGAGTAGCAAGTATCAGTCTGCAAAATAGCCCAGCGCTCAAGCAACAATTGAGTCCAGGCTCAGTTAAAAAGAAGAAGAGGAGGAAGAGGGAGAAAGAAGAAGGAGAAGCCATGGCCAGCTGCCTAGGCTCATGAGGCCGAAAAAGAGAAAGCCATAGGGGATAGGCCAGAGAAAATTCTAGATCAGAGAGACTGTGAACTGACTGAGTTAGCGTCCTACTTTCTACAACGTAACCACACAGTGCCACAGTTTGGGAAACGAGAACTTCAGCCAATGTCCAGGGCAAAGGGCAGATAAGCTGCCAAGCCCTTGGAGCAGCCCTTCCAGGCATCCAGTCCTGCATCCCTCTTGGGTTCTTCCTGGGTGCCACTTGGCTCCCTTGCCAGAGATCTGGGCCAGAGAGAAGGCCAGAGGGACAAGATGGAACAGACAAGAGGAAAAAAAAATGCAGAAGTGACTGCCCCGGGAGAACTATAAAAGTGCCTTTAACTTGAATAAACGGCCTGGGGAGGGTAGCACAGCATAGGGAAACTGCATGTCAACACCATGCTCCCTTTGTGTAAGCAGCCTCAAGGCATCCTAGGCATTCCCCTGCTGTGGGTGCAGCCCTGGGGGAGCCCCAGCAAGCGCCCAGTGTTAGGGGTCTCAGGGGTTTCCTCTAATCATCCTCAGGAGGCAAAAGCCACGTAGTTCACTGGGTCCAAGCCTCAGGTCTAACGGACAAAGGAGAAGTGTGTGGGGGAAGCACATGGATGAATAATTTCCAGGCCAGCTCATCCCTTTGGGCTTTTAATTTTGTTCATTTTGGCTGTCCTGGTTTCAGCTCACCTTTGTAACGCAGCCACTCATTTCAAGGATTCGCGTGGATACGTTTAAGAGGAAGGACAGAGCCTGCAGGCAAACAGCTGGCAGCCCTGCCCTGTGTCTGTAGCTCAGTACTCACAAGGCCGATGGGCGGGGGCGCCCAGGGGCTGAAGGAGCAAAGCCTGGCCTTTCGTGGCCTTTCTGCCCCTGGGATTGGAACCCTGGCTGTCCAGGGTTTCTCCAAAAGACAGAGCCTGATCAGCAGCCCCAGCCTCTGATTCCTCTCTCGGTCCTTGGCCGTAGCTTCCTCGGATTAAAGCTAAAACCGCCAGCAGAGAACTTCCCATCCTGCTCCAGATCAGTGGGGCTAGAGGAGCCGATCCTAAATGTTTCGGGAGCCTGCAGACGGTTCCTCTGGCAACCTAAGGTCCTGCTGAGGAAAACGACCTTGTCCTTTAGGAAATCAGCAATCTGCTTTCCGAGTTTGCTTCTGGCCACAACGCCTCACCGTTAATGTCCCCCTCAGCTGTGTGCCGCTAACAAAGGAGCCTGTTCAAAGAGCTGCAAACTCCAGCAGACTTTGTAGCTTCTTAATCTACTTTTCAAGCGAAGACCCAGATGGAAGACAGTGTTTACACGGCCAGCGTGGCCAGGCCCAGGGCGAGGACCTTGAGTGCCTAGCGAGTAACCTTGACGTTGGCACTCACTCTGAGTGTCGGGCAGGAGCCTTGAGTTAACCTTATTCAAGGACCAGTTTAAAGAAGTAGTCCATTCTGTTTGCCTTCGTTTGGCCCAGAGTCACTCCTAGCAAGCCCCCGTCCCTGGGAGCTGCTTTCCGTGCACACAACCACGTCTGCCTCCATTCACTCCGCCTGCTCTTGGTTTGGAGCAAGACCCCACGTGCTCTCTGATTCAGTCGCTGTGAAAAAGCACCGCCGCATTTCAGCCCCGTAGGTACCGATCGGCTGCCTCTCTGCCCCTCTGGGCCAAAACAGACCAGGCCGGCGAAGAGCCCAGCATCTTTCTCCTGCTGCCCAGAGACACTGGAATGGAGACAGGCAGCGTGGGGCCAGCCCTCACACCGCTCGAACAAATTAAAGGAAGAAAAGAACGGGTTCTCTTCCTTCACCCAGGGTTCCTTGACAATGGGTGTCCTGGCTGGAGCTTCAGATCTGGAAGAATCCTAAAGGTCATCGAGTCCAGGCCCCCTCCCCAGATGGACACGGCAGCTTCGGCTCAGAGAGGGGAGGGAAGGGCTCGCGGTCTGGCCCTGGCGAGCCCAGGCCGCCCGGGGCCTTGCTGTGGGAAACTCGCCCTGCTGGTCTAGTTTCTTTTTTTGCGGAGTAGGCTGTCTCCTATGGCCGGTGTTAGGGCAGACAGCAAGTCAAGGACAAAGTTCCGAACCCTAACAGTGCCGACATGGAGAATTGGTTCTTGCATGGAAGTGATAGTCGTGGGGCTCAAGCTGGCGCAAGCCAGCCGCATGGCATCTCTGAGCTGCAGGCTTCCTGCCCTCCCCCACCCAATCCTCTGAAACTGGAGCTGAGGTCTGATAGCCACCCAGCTCCTCCCAGCGCAGACACCTAAGGGTGAGGAGGAAACATGAGTGTCAGCCACCAGGGGTTAGACAGGTGCTCAACAAGTAGGTTAACAGTGTCACATACACACACATAATGTGTCCCTGCTAAAGTCTGAGTCCGGGCTGAAGTCCACCAGCCGCCAGCAATGCAATGACCTCATTTACAGTGACACATTTATTTCTGAACTAATTGCTTGTCTAGTTAAGTGATAACCACTGTCCTCATTAGGGAGCCTGACAGAGTAATAAACAGAAACGCTGCTCGCTGTCGCGGTTCCCACAGCACACTGCTGGACGCCTCAGATCTTTTTAATGCACCATGAGGTGCATATTTATTGTATTGCTTAGTTGTATACTGTTATCTTTTATATTCCAAGATAAAATCTGTGGATGAGAAGAGGTCTGGCAGTTCCATTAGCTTCCTCTCTGGGTTTCCTGCCTCTCATCCATTCTAAAGGCCACTCTCGCCCTGACTGGTGTGGCTCTGTGGACTGAGTGCCGGCCTGCGAAGGAAAGGTTCGGTTCCCAGTCAGGACAAATGCCTGGGTTGTGGGCCAGGTCCCCAGTAGGGGGCGTGCGAGAGGAAGCCGATCAATGTACCTCTCTCACATGGATGTTTCTCTCCCTGTCTTTCTCCCTCCCTTCCCCTCTCTGTAAAAAGTAAATAAATAAAATTTTTATTAAAGACCACTCTCAGGTTAACTTTCCTGGTATGCAGCAGTCATCACATCACTCCCTTCCCCGTACACCTTCAGTGGCTCCCTGTTACCTCACGCAAAATAGATGCTCCATCCCTGGACCCTCTCCTCCCTCTGCGTCCCCAGAAGCTCCCGCTTGTACCCCAAATGCAGCCATCAGCCTGTCACCGGTTTGCTCATGAAAAACCCTCCCGCATGCACCCTGCCAACTCCTGCATGTCCAGGTGACTCCCACTCAGCTGAAGTCCAACCTTTTCCACGCAGCCGCCTCTCAGACCCTGGCTCTCCTTCTCCGAAGTCTCATTGATGGGTAATTTTCTGCATAACTCCTTCAATACTTATATGTGGGCTATGTCCCCAGCCTCCAACATCAAGAGACACACAGGCTCTGGAGCCAAACAGAACAGGGTTCAAAAACCAGTAGTTTCCTTGTTGCCTGTGCAACTTGGGAAAAGTTCCTCAGTCTCTCTAAGCCTCGGTCTTCTTACTTATAAATGGACATGAGAATAACAAAGACAGTTTGAGCCTTCAGTTAGACGAGGCCTATGACGCCCTAACATGACTCCTGGCACACAGCAGGTGCACAATAAATGCCAGGTTTTTTTTAAAGAGGAGGTGAGAGATGCCTTTCCATGTATTAGAATGTTTTATTTGTTTGTTTGTTTGTTTGTTTAGAGAACGGAAGGGAAGGAGAAAGACAGGGAGAGAAACATTGATGTGGGAGAGATACATCAATCGGTTTCCTCTCGCACGCCCCCAACTGGGGACCTGGCCCGTAACCCAGGCATATGCCCTGACTGGGAATCGAACTGGCGACCTTTCAGTTCACAGGCTGGTGTTCAGTCCACTGAGCCATACTAGCCAGGGCTAAATGCCAACTTTTTTAAATTAAAAAACAAAGTTGTTGTGAAGTGGTTAGGTTCCAAAGATTAAGATTAGTTTTAAAAGTCAGAGCTCCAAGACATCGGAGTCAGGGTATGCCCTGGAGACCTTGCCTTTGACAATCAGGCCAGATACCGAGGGGATGCCCCTCTGCTGGAGGCAGAGTCCAGGGGTGTGGACCTCCTGAGACATCATCACGTCATGCCCACTGGACATCAAAATGCCAGGCACCCACGTCCACTGTCACGTGTGTGATGGCTGCTGAATGGCCAGAGAAAGAGCCAGCCTGCTCCTTCCTTCTCCCCAGAAGCACAGCCCACGCCACTGCAATTGAAGGGAATGTCACCCCTAAATGAACAGCCCCCTGGCCCCTTCGGTCTGGATCCTTCTGTAAGGGGCGGGGGGGGATTTGTGAGTCACCATTAACTTTTCACTTATTTGCAAGTTAGAAAGGGAACTCCTTGTGCTAGGGCCTTCTCCAGAGCTGATTACTCAGGAATTTTGCCAGCTAGTTGCCACCGTCAGTACCTTGAAACTGGCCCTGATGGGACTGTTTATACCACAGAAACCATTGAATGCTGTGAGTCAGGGCTCCCCACCCCCCCACCCCCCTTACCCCTGCCCCCAGAGCTGGTCGGGCCCCAGGAGGATGGGTGGGTCCCTTACAGTAAGGGCTCACTACATAAACGACTAGTTAAACCGTAAGGAGAACAATCATTTTTGAGCAACGACTCCACCCGAGCATGTTTGAATGCACGAGCTCATTGAATCTGCAAAGCCATCCTAAGAGATAAGCACGGCAGTTGTTCCCATTGCCCCGATGGGAAAACGGAAGCTCATTCCTTAGGTGCAGGAAGCACGAGCTTGCCTGAAGTTCATCTGAGATCAAAGTCTCAGGTCTTACCCGGATTGCCTGGCCTACAAGCCTCGGGGGAAAACCAGTCCAGGTGCCAGACCTGCTGGTCACCAAGCCTGTGGGGGGACAGCCGGGGCAGTGGAGGTGGTTCTGTCTGCAGAGGCCCCGGAGGTAAAGCGAGAGCATGGAAACTTCTCCACGCCCCCACCTTCATCTTGCCTCCCTCCAAATTTAATCTGCCTTCCTTATCCTACCCACTTCCTTCTGCAGAATCTCCTTGTGTGAGTTAGGACTATTTTTCAACAAGCCCTTGACCCTCCATCTCCTCTTGTCTCTGGAAATCCTTTTGGGCCTTACACTTCACCCTGAGATCTCTGGCAGATGGTTAACCTCCTCCCCGTAGGCACTTCGGGGAGCCTGGTGCTTTGTGACAGACTTCAGGCCCAGACACACGCCCTGCCTCCCTGCGCAATCAGTTCTAATGACTGGGCTCCGTCCACAATCGGGTCAGTGGGCAGCTCCGGCCTGGAAGCTCCCGGAGGACAGGGCACGGGATGTGTTCTGACCGGCAAGGACCGGGCTGCGGGCACGGACGTTGCTGGTGGTTTCCCGGCGCTGCTGTTACAGCCCAGTGCGCTCATTCTCAGCAAAAACTTCCTTCCTCTTTATGAGGAACACAGCCCTGTGTTTATTAACGGGGCCTGAGCGTACTGGTCCACAGAATGATGAAACCTCAAGCAGCGTCTCGTCAGAAATGTCAGACCTCTTCAACCTTTCTCTCTTCCTGAGCCCTCATGGAGTTCAGTGCCTTCTGTGACTCAGAGATTCAGAGACAAGCAAGGGAACCGAGGCTCCTCCGAATCGCCCCTGTGGGAGAGCAGCGTGGCGGGGGTTTAGACGCTGCTGACATCCGTGGATACCCGGGCATGCCGGGGGTCAGTCTCGCTGCCCCTGGACGTTAGGGGCGGCCACACAGTTCTTCCAGACAGTGAACTGCAGACAGAGCATGTTACTTCCCAGCTAAAGCATTTAACTGCCTGCTGGCATGTTCCCAGCGGTGCAAAGGGCCAGATAGGAAATCTTTTAGGGTTTGTGGTCCATATCGCAACTGCTTACTCTGCTCTAGCACAGGAGCCCTCATAGGTACTACACAAATAAGCCTAGCGATGTCCCAGTAAAGCCGTATTCCCAAAAACAGGCAGCGGCCTGAGGGCTGTATTTTGCCGGCTCAGGTCTGCAAGACCAGGGGAGCTCCTACAGTCTGAATCATTCAGTCACTGCCCAGAGGGCAGTTCTTCTTGAGAGTCACCGGATTGGCAGCGATGTCTGTAAGGGGGAGAAGTAGGAGTTCAGGATTGCGTGTCGCCTCAACATAGCTTAGCCTAACCTGGTTAATTCGAGGGGCCTCTGCGCCGTCTTGAGAAACATGGGCCATTGTTGTGTTGTTGTTGATAAAGGGAAAAGTAGTAACCACTCTCCTCCCCGCTGCCCAGAGCAGGTCCACTCTGACCTTGGGCTATCCAAGGCTAGCATCCCCCACGCCCACTGTCCCCCGACGCCCGCCCTGAACGCACCTTGCCATAAACTTGCTTTGGTGCCCATTGTTCTTTCTTCCAAAAGTTCCCTTCCTCCTCCTTTCTGTGCAGCCCATTCCTCCCCAGCGTCAGCGCCCCGAGCAGCCTTCGGGGACTGCCTCCTCGTGACCTAGGACTGCTGACCGGATCGGAGCCGCTGTCTGCAGTCATGGAGAAGGAGCGAGCCAGCCCTCGCTGCAGGTGATCCGCGTCGGCTACGGGGACTTGCTCAATGGAATCAATCTATCACACCCACAATGCCTTGTTTGGAGATACGCACATGTAGGATTATAGGACAAAGAAAATCGAGGAAATGATTAATGCAAATTTATGATCAGGAGTTTTTCTGGAGAGGAAAGAACACGTATTTGGGGAGGGTCATGTGAGGGTTTTCAAAGGCACTGGTTTTACACTTTTTAAGTTCTAGGTCGGGCACATGGGCGACTTTTCACTAGTCTTCAAACTGCGCGTAGATTATACACAAGCTCTTGCCATACGATCTTTTCCTAAGGAAAAAAGGGGGTCAGGTGGGAAGGCTGCCGCGAACCTTGAAGTTTTGCAGCTGCCACACCAACAAGCCTCCTGCGTTTGGGACGCAAGGTGGGGCTAGAGAAGCCCAGCTCCTGGAGCTGATGGATTCCTGTCCCCTGAGAGAAAGTGGCCAGGAACCCGAGTCCCAGCCAAGAGTCAGGGACTCCTGAGAAGGAGGGCCCTCCTTAGAAAGCTGTCGCTCTACCCTGCCTGCCTCTTCCCCTTGGCAAAGACCTGCCCTCTGGCGTCTCTTCGAAATGATTGCCAGAGACTCACCTACCACAAGACACACCTGGCAGCTGGAGACGAGGCCACCTTATCACCAGGCTGGCAGGTACAGGACAGAGAGTACAGCCCACCAATGCTGCTTTGGAAAATGCCATTAACTACGTTGGGAGTGGTATGGCCTTTGTCCCTTGTAAGATATATGACATTTGGTGAAAATGTAACCTCGTATCGACCAGCGCGAACTCATCCCCTGGGGACTGCCCTTGACCTTCCTGCTACTTCAAACAACACAGACAAGCTTTTATATTTTTTCAGTATCACTGAGGAAGAAGATAAGGTGGCTTCAGGAGGAAGGCGAGGTTGGAAAGTACAACGTGACATTTAAGAGCTCCAGTTCTGGGAGTGACCACAGGTACCTGGGTTCAGATCCCAGCTCCACCCCGAGCTAGCGGAGCGAGTCACTTAACCTCTCCGCCCCTGCTTTCCTCGTCTGTTGATGCACAGCCCCCACACCGCTGGGTCGTTGTATTAATTAAGGTAATCATAAAAAAAGAACTTAGCAGAGCTGGGTTCATAGCCCATTCTCGACAGACATACATCTCAGATGTTGCGGAGGATGGCCGGAATTTGCCAGGAGTAGAGAGGCACCCCAGCTTAAGGAGAACGACTAGAAAAAAAGGGATGCTTCAAAAGTGGCAGGTCTGCCTACCCACCTTCTAGGCATAAATCTGCAACGAAAAGTGGCAATAACAAAATTAGGTTGCGCTCAACAATCACAGCTAGCAAGAGCCTTAGAAGTCCATGAGAGAAGGGAGCTCTCCCACCAGTCAGCACCCGAGCCGCCCCCTCCTGGACTGACCTTCAGGGGGTGCTGCCCAGTGGACCTGGGTGCTGCTTTTCTCCATTCTGCCTTTTTATCTAGGCTCTTGCATCCTTTCCCATCGTCCCCTTGTTCTCACAATATCTTTCTGCTTCTCCCGACCACATTGTCCCTTTGTCTTGGCATCTTAAAGCAACAGGAGGGAAACTAAAAATAAGAATTCAAGGAAGGAGAAAAGGAAGGAGCGAGGAAGGGAAAGTAAGTAGGGGAGAAAGAAAACGAGCTCTTGCATCAAGCAAACCTGATCTAGCCCATCCGATCCCATGGCTATGATAAATTAGGCAGCTGTGTGACCTTGAGTAGGTTTCTTGCCCTCTCTGAGGCTCAGGTCAATTGAGAGTTCCAAGTCAGAGACGCTGTGTGGAGGGTCTACAAAGCTTCACAGGGAGCCCGCCCTCCGCTTCCCCTCAGCTTTGTGGGATCCTTGTTGGTTAGCGGAGTAAGAGATAGGAAGGAGAAAACAAGGTAGAGGACTCACGTGCCCTGCAGAGAGGAGGTTGGAATGATCAATTTTCTATCCTCCTCCATGATTGCTCAAGGCAGCTGGTGCCCCCGGTACCCCATGGAGGCTCACTCACTTTCAAGCCTCCCGGGTAGAAACCATCGCAGGGCCCTTGACAGCTCTTATTTGCAAGGGGCCCTGTGTGAGCCCTACCAAGGCGACCAGTGCAGCGAGAAGCCCGGTAGCACGGGGTAATGGTTAACCACAAGGGTTCTGGAAGTAGACTGGGCCAATGTCTGACTCCACCACTTTTTGCCGTGACCTTGGGCAAGCTCCTCCTGCCCTCTGTGCCTGAACTGCCTCACCTGCGGGATGGCACTCTGGGTTGTTGTGAGGGCTGAAATGAGTCGATTGATATTAAACTGTTAGGTGCACGGCTCACAGGAAGTGCTTGGTAAGTGGCGGCTGTTTGTGCAGGTTCAGCTACTGTTGCCGGTCTCAGCACCGGCCCAGTGACTTCCATCTAAAACATCCATCGTGTTACCCGAGCCGAGCCAGAGGAAACACCGGCCAAGGCTGCTTCTCACCGCAGCTGCTGCACTGCGGCTCATTCTGTAGCCCGGACCTCGGATGCAAGGAGGATTTTTTTCCTTCGGAGGCCACTACTGTGTTTTATTTGTTGTTAATGGACATGTTTTTATTGCTGCACATTGTCCTCGCTGATTAAAATAATAACACCTTTCATTAATAACACCTTGCACTTGGGGAGCTGCTTTCATCCCCACAGCTCAAAGCCCTCTACAAACATGACCTCATTCATTCTCCCCGTGCTCCCAGGAGGGGGGCACGCCTACCTTAACCCGCCTGAGGAGGGGACTCACTCAGCCCGGAGTGACCTATGTCCACAGAAGATAACCGTAACCCGAGTCTCTCTGGCTTGGGGGTCTCATCTTCCAGGCCTCTCCCAGGTGCCCAGAGCTGTGCCCTGCAAATGGTAAGCATTAAATAAACCTTCAGGATAGCCTGCCTCAGTTTCCAGGAGACAGTGGGTCTGGCGCTTTTGGCATTTCAAGACCTCAGACTTCCTTGAGAACTTCTTACTTAAGACCTACGGGCTCCTGCAGCCCCAGATGCCTCGCTCTGCCCAGGTGGATCCTACCACTCATGGCCCTGGCATGTCTGACACCTGTATGCACTTGTGAAAGCTGGAGTCCCACACTGACAGTACTTCCTTGTTCTAGGGCTGCTTACGGCCTGAGCTCCCTGGTAATATTAGCTGCAAGCTGCTCACTTGTGTTTTCACCTTGCACTTACTGGAAGGGAAGAGCCGCAAGCTGTACTTGACTCTCCAGCCACACTCCGGGCTTCAGCCTGTGCCCACTCTGGGTGGCCAAGTGTAATTACAGCCAGAGAACCGGGTGTCAGCAGGCAAAACGCTGATTCCTGTCCCTTCAAAACAAACAAACAAACAAACAAACAAAGGACTAACTCAATGGGATAAACTCGTGATAGTGTCTGAGGTTGTTTTTCATCAGTAATAAACACTGGGTGTAATTTCTTCCCTATTTATATCCTATTTTTTATGTGGTCAAGTTCTCTTCAGTGGAGAGTTAAATCCACTTTAGGCAAATTCAAAATAGAACCAAGGCTGGCTTCCTCCTTAGCTTCAGATTACACTCTGGGACTGGTATTTCAGACCCAAAACTTAGTAAGTTTTTCAGAAGCAGATATTCTAACCGTGAATCCCTAAAATTATCACCATTCTTTTTTTTTTTTAAAGACGGTACAAACTAAATATTTGGATAAGTCATCAATTTAAGAAAAAAAATCTGGGTTTAGGTATTAGAGACTGAGAATGTCTTATTTTTTCCCTTGCGGCTATATTTAGTGTACATTAACATTGGTTTACATTTTCAGAGTGCCAAGTTTTGGTCTAAAGACATAAAAAAAAACCCCAAAACCCTGCTTGGCCTTTGGGGTGGGTAGTGACTGGAAGGAGGCATGAAAGGGGTCCGTTATATTTTAATACAAGGCTAAAAAAAAGTAGAGCTGCTTGAATGATTTAAAAAAAATAAACAATCTTGGGACTTGAGCAGCTACAAAGGCTCTATCTGCTTTCTATTTTGATCATTCTGTTTCTCGAGATGACCACATCTTTCAGAGGAAATGAGTCAAAGCCACTCTGTCTTGCTTTTCCAGCTGAGCATGTTCAGTTTCAATGAAGTAATGAATGAACTTGGCCGCACCACCCCCAAGCCTACAACACCAAACACAGGGGCCTTGGCCAATCAGCAGACACTCAAGGTTTTCAAGTTGAGTTCAAACAGGCCCATGGGAGACCAATCAGCGTGCGCGACTCCGCCCCAAACGCCCGGCCGTGGCCAACCACGAGCCGGGACGAGCCAAAACACAGCGGCTGGCCAATGCTGGGGCGCCCCACGGCGCCGACGTCCTCCAATGGGCGCGGCCAGGCAAAAAGAGAAACAGTGCGGGTCCTCAGGCCGCAGGATTCGAACCGAACGTCCGCTCAGAGCCGGGAGCTGGCCGAGCGGCGCGGGCCAATCAGCGGCGGCGGCTCGCGGCCCCCGAACGTTGGGACACAGCCCCGCCCCGCACTGTTGTTTGTGTGTCGGCGGCCGCGGGAGCCGGACCACAACACTCGCCGGGCGGGCTGCGGGGCGGCGAGGGTCTGGAGGCCGCGGGCGGCGGCGAGCGCGAGCCGAGGGCGGCCGGCCTGACACGGCCGCCGAGCTGGATTGCGCACCGGCCGGAGCCATGTCGGTTAACACGGATGAGCTGCGGCACCAGGTCATGATCAACCAGTTCGTGCTGGCCGCGGGCTGTGCGGCCGACCAGGCGAAGCAGCTGCTGCAAGCGGCCCACTGGCAGTTCGAGGTGCGAGCGGGCCAGAGCGAGCGCGGCGGCCGGTCCCGGTTCCCGGGGCGGGGGCGCGGGCCGGGACTCCCAGCCGCGCGCGACTGGGGGAGGCTCTATTTATATCGCCCGTAAGGCGATCCGCGGCCGCGAGGTAGGGCGCGAGGTTTGGGGGCGGCGCGGGGGGCCCTGCCGCCCGGTACCCCTGCGCTCGGCCCGGGGGTGCCAGAGGGGTCGGGTCCGGCGGCCTGAGCGCGGCGCCGCGGACCCTGCGGAGGCCGGGCGGCCGACCCTTGGGCTTCCTGCTCAGTGCCGGTTAACCGCCTCTCCGCCGTTGTGTTTGTCCGCAGACCGCCCTGAGCACGTTTTTCCAAGAAACCAACATTCCCAACAGCCACCACCACCACCAGATGGTAAGTGCGGCCGGCACCGGCGGGAGGGCGGGCCTCGCCCCGGGCCGCAGCCCCCGGGTGCCCGGGCCGGGGGCCGCTGTCAGCCGCCGGCGGTGACAGCCATGTTGCCGGGGAGCGCCGCGCCACGATGTAAACAAAGAGCCAAAATGTCTTCCAGGAAAGAGCGGCTCCCGGCCGGCTGGCTCGCCCAACTTTGTGGTCCGGCCTCCTGAGCTACCGAGTCTTGACTTAAAGCCATGTGCCCGGGGCCCTCTCCGGGGCGAGGGGGAGGCGACGGTGTCAGGGAGAGGGGAGGGGGCTCGGATGAGAAGTAGACGTCTGGGGACTCGGGGGTCCAGTGAAGGGAGGGCCCCGAGGGGCTGAGAGCTGGGGCGTCTGTTTGCGGGGAGGCCCCTCTTGCTGTTGGACTGGCAGCCACCCACCCAAACAACTCAGCTCTACAGGGAACAGGAAAGGGACAAATCCACCGGCTGGGAGCTGGGCTCGACCCAGAGAGGTATGTTCTCTTTCCTGTTTATGGGAAAGGACATGCCCTGAGCATACAGGACGTACAGAGATGTTGACAAGAAAATGCCAAGCATTTGCTTTTATCTCAGTATGTGAGCATACGTGAGTGCAGGAAACAGAAGTGGTTCAGGCCTGGATTTGCTTTCTTTCGTTTCCCAGCTGGCCCCCAGGACTGAGCCTTTGCCCTCCTGGCTGTGGGGTGTCGTCGTCGTCGTCCCCTGTCGTGTGTGTCCCCCGCCCAGGCCGTCCCTTCTGCTGTGGAGGCCGGAAGGCTTGTCCTCCCCACCCCCCTCGTTACCTATTAGCCCTGCTTGGGGAGAAGGGACTGTCCCAGGCCCAGAGTTGTAACACATTATTTCCAGGAAATCTGTTGTGGAGTCTGGGGCGCTTTTCTCACGTTTTTAACTCGGGTGTCCTTGAGTGTGGCTCCCTTTTCAGAGCTGCCGCCTTGCCTGGAGCAGCTGCAAATGGTTCCTCCGCTGTGTCTAGTCCTTGGTACCCTGTTTTCACCTGGTTGCGAAGGCCAAATAGAGAAGGGTCTGTGTTGACCTTTTAACCAGCTTTGTCTTGGAACGGCTCGTGCTGTGTACAAATCAAAAAACAAAAGCGCCTTGGAACGTGATGGGAGAATCCCACTGGTTGTGGGGGCTGTGGCTGCTGGGGCTCGTCAGGACCCCAGGGCCTGTCTGGAGGAGACCGGCCTCCATCTCCTCTTAGAAGGGCCTTGTCTGCTTTTGGATGGCCGGGATCCAGAGCCACTACCTGTATATCATTCATTATTTATTTATTTACTTACTTTTTACAAAAAGATGGTAGAAATAATTACTTGGTTAGGTCAACCAATTTAAGGGGGAAAATGCTGGACTTACGATATTAGTGACTAAGAAAGTCATATTTTTTTTTCCCTTGCAGTTATATTTAGTGTACGGTAACATAAGTTTACATTTCAGAACACCAAGTTTTGGTCTAAAAACGTTTAAAAAAAAGTCAAGTCTGCTTGGCCTTGGCGGGTGGGTAGTGCCTGGAAGGCTTAGGCCAGAACCGGGACTGGAGGTCCCTGGAGGTCCTGTTGCTGTTATCTGCAAATCCCAAGGTATCAAAATCCTTCTGAAGCTTCCTTCCCAGAGGCAGGTGTTGGGTGGTGTAACAGACTACACAATCAGCGTATCCATCAGCACACAGGGCCTTGAGTGCCCGGCCCTGATCTGTGATCTGCGGGCAGAGAACACCCTGCCTGCTAGGAGTCAGCCATTTTTTAGAGACAGTAAATCAAAGGAAACAGTTCAACAGAGACAACAGAGACCAGTAATGGCCTCATAGCAATATCAGAAGTGACCCCGGGCGCAAGGAGTTGGAAAGTGGCTGTCCTGTAGGTCACTCTACGTTCACACGGTTGGAGGCGCCTCCTCAGATAAGGGGACTCCCGGGGGGCTGGGATGGGGAGAAGGGCCCATAGATTGGAAGCTGCAGGGTACGGGATCGGTGCAGTGGGCGAGGTGTGCTGGAGAGCCAGAAGGCTCCATCCGCAGTTGTTAGAAGCCCAGACTGGAGCTGTCTCCAGAGCATCTGGTCTGAATCCTGGTTTCCAGGTCCAGAGGCAAAGAAACCTGCCCGAACTCACTCAGGCAGGCGGGCACAGGGTGGCCTTTCCGGAGACTGTCTACACGCTGGCTGGCTCACTTGGTGAACTGGGGAAGTTGGTCACGATGCTGTGATGCAATTGGCTTCTGCTCCCCCCACCCCACCCCCATTCATTGTTTCCTGCTGCTGAGAAGTCAGCCCTGGGGAGGGAGGGGATATTGCAGGGAGGAAAATGCGCAGGGTGAGGCCAGGCCTCCAGGGAGCCCTGTGGCTGCCTCTGAGGAGGACAATGGCAGGGCTTCCCAGCTGCTGATACAGCTGGCCCAGCTACCAGGGTGGGGTGCTCCCCCCCCCCCCCGCCCCCTCCTGGCTGGCCTTTAACTGCAGAGCTGAGAAAGCCCCCCTCTGACAGGTGAAGAGTCCTAGAATCTTGCTCCCACACCGTGCCTGGGGGAGGGGCCTGTGTTGCTAAAATTAGGAGAAATTCAAACATGGACTTCCTGGGAAAGGGTGAAGCTTCAGTGAGGTCTGAACCAGCTGGCTTTGTGTTGGCCTTCTGTGCTGTCTCCTCCCCATGCCCTCGTGAGGCGCCCCAGGTGAGGTAAGGGTGGACGGCACCTCCACCTCGCCCCTGATTCTGCAGGGATGGGGGTCTGCAGTTTCTGATGTGCACAGGAAACCAGTTCTAGCCCCTGCCCTTCTGGCTGGGGTCCCCCAATCAGAAATGGGAGGGGATGGTGAGGAGTTTGGGGAGCCCCCTCCCAGGGTAGTAGCAGGGGACAGCGGATGATGGGATATTTGTGGTTACCCCAGGAAGTGGGCTGAGGGGGACTGGATGGACAGACACTGCCAGCCTCTGGCCAAGAGCGCATGGGGCGGGGAGGCGAGGGACTCAGGAAACTGAAATCCCAGGGTTTGTCCTCCGGGAGCCCGACGTGAAGTCGCACTTGGCTGTACGCACAATGAAGCAGGCTGAGGAGAGAGGAAGAACCTCTCAACTTGAACCCTGCTGGGGGTGTGTTTTGGTCAAATGACTGGAGCTCTGGGCCGCAGTGCCCTTGCTGGCATCCGGGGAGGGCGATGGAGACGACCCAGCGTCATCGTGAGCAGTAAGGTGCACGCCCGCTGCTCGGTTAACGTGGAGTGAAGCCCGTGCTCAGAAAGTGTGGCTTCTCCGAGTCTGGCCTGGGAGACAGATCCTGGGCTTGGCCACCCTCCCTTGACCAACAGCCTCGGAGCATCTGAGGGTGGATTACTGAGGGGCCAGCTGGTTTCTTACCCAGGGTGAGGCTGCGTGGTGGTGTCCTGGGCTGCTCCCTTGTCCGTGCTTTAACCTGACACCCCAGCTTCTGGTCGGAGTTAACCATCTGCTTCTGACACTCCTCGGGGTCACGAAACACTCTTTGGTTTTGGTAAAAATTGTTGGGTTCGTCTTTATTTTTTGTTCTTACTGGCTCAGTGCCAGGGTGCTCTTGCCCCCTTGGGGCTGCCATGGACTGGCCAGGGGGAAGAAAGGAAGGGCCGGCCTGGGTGAGCCCACCAGACTCCCTGGGACCATGGAGTGGGGCTCGGAATCGGGGGCCCAGGGGGGCAGCCCTCCCGACACCTGTGTTCTCTCTGAGCAGATGTGCACCCCCAGCAACACGCCAGCCACGCCGCCCAACTTCCCCGACGCCCTGGCCATGTTCTCCAAGCTCCGCACCTCCGAGGGCCTGCAGAGCAGCGGCGGCGCCATGACGGCTGGGGCTTGCTCCCCCCCAGCAAACTTCAGCCCCTTCTGGGCCTCGTCCCCTCCCAGCCACCAGGCCGCTTGGATGCCACCCTCCTCCCCAACGGCCCACAGTTTCCACCACCTCCACCACCCACAGCCCACGTGGCCCCCCGGAGCACAGCAGGGGGGTACGCAGCAGAAAGCCATGGCTGCCGTGGATGGCCAGAGATGAGACTGGACGCCGCCACGCTGCAGTCCGGGGTTGTGGGGACAGAGGAGGGCCGGGGTTGGGGGGCCGGGGCGGGCCGGGATTTCCTGAAGATCGCACTGGAATATTTTATAAAGGAATTTGGGGGGGCGGGGGGAGGTAGACTTCCTGAGCCACTTGGGTCCTTCAGGAGTTTCTCTTCAGGCAAGTTGTTTCTGTTTTTAATATATAACTGTAATATATAAATGTAACTAACGTATGTGAGTGGGCCGGCCGGCCTGGGGTCCAGGGTCAGCACCCTCCTCGGCCCAGTCCCGGGGCAGGTGCTGCGGAGCCAGGTGGCGCATCAGTGCGGGCACGAGGTGTCTGCGAGCTGCCTCCTTTCAAAGGTTGCGCCTTCTGGAGTGGGGAGGAGAGGGCCCCCCACCCCGCCACAGGTACGTGGGGATCAAAGGTGTGGGGGCCTCTGCCTTCACCGGACATCCCCACTTCCTGCTGGCGGCTGGGACTAAAGAGCCAGCAAGGGGCAAAGGCCCAGGCCCTGCCTCGCTCGGGACTCGCCTCTGCCACTGCCTCCTGGCCCGTGGGAGCTGCCTTTGGATCTTGTTCCCAAATCATTCACCAGGGTGATGTTGTCATTTTAAGACTTAAAAGAGACTTTTCTAACTTTCCTGGTTTGCGGTGCCTTTATTTGCCTTGGTAGCAAAAGCTTTCTCCTTGGGAAGAGGGGGAGCAGGGGCTCTGGACTGCTGCAGTTGGGGGGTGGGGACAGGGCCCCTGGCCCGGTGCCTGGTCTAGATGTCCCGACCAGGGGCTGACAGGATGGGTTGGCCCAGTCGGGTGTGGGGAGAGGAAGGACCAGTCCCGACTGGGGTGCTGTGACCCTTTCTCCTTGACCTCCCTTTGTTTATCACAGGCTGGGCTTGGTCCTGCGGCTACTGTCCTGAGGGGTGGGCAGGGCTGCCCTTTCCACCTGGGGGCCTGATGGCCGCCCCAGCCTTCTGCCAGGCGCCCCAGGCCTCTCCCAGTGTTGGTTGTTCCCACCCTTGGCCTCCTTCCTCCAGGGTGGCCTGTTCCTGTGTGTGCAGTGTGGCTGTGACCCAGAGGTCGACCAGGGCTGTCGGGGAGCCCCAGAGACGGGGTTCTCACCTTCCTTGGCCTCCGGGCATCGGAACCGGGACAGGAGGCAGCTCCTGGCCCAGCAGGGCCCTTTCTCGGCTTCTCCAGCGCAGGTGGGTCCGTTGGGTGAGGAGGAGCCTGGTCACTGGCGTTGGGGCTGGCCCCAGGGTTGGGGTGGTTCCCCGAGGCTCAGGCCCAAAGTGAAGTGATACTTGAGAAGGGCCCTGCTTAGCAAGCCAGCCCACCCTGGGGGGCTGCCCCCAGTCCCCTGCATGTGGTCTGGTCTTCCAGCTGGGTTTGTCCTTTCGGTTTTGTTTCCTGGTTGGAAATCCCTAAGGCTCCTCCCACCCTCACCCCTGACCCTGTCCACCTGTGCTTTCCCAGGCTGGGATGGACAGCCCCTTGGCTTGTGGGTGGTCACACTGAGACTTGGTCTGGGTCCGTCCCCATGGTGGTGAGGGCCAGTGGTGAGCCCAGATGTGGGTTTGGTTGTCCTGGCCTTTTTGGGACTGTGGCTTCTTGTCCTTCCATGGGTGTGAGGGAGGGCTGGCCTGTCCCTGCAGCTGCTCCTTCCTGCCAAGCTGGTGAGTTTGGTTTCTAGGCCAGGGACTTTGACATTTCTCAGGGAGGGTGAGAGAAACGGGAACCCAGGCAGGAGGCAGGAGCAGACACGAGGCCGGCCCCGGCCCTGGCCCTGCCTCCAGCAAGGCAAGGGCACCTCAGGGTTCAGGCTGCCCCTCCTGCCATCCGTCATCACTTAAAGATGAATGGGGCTTGGCCCCCGGGGGGAAGAACGGGGATGCCCCTCGGCAGAGAGCACCTGCCTGAGCACACAACACCCTCGTCAACCCCACCCTCTCCTGCCCACGTGGGATGGGGACTGGGGAGAAACCCTTTTCTGGGCTGTTTCCTGCCGCACTTTCCTCTGATTCTGTCATCCAACCCTCACACCCTGAAGCAGGCCTCCTGTCCCAGACGTTGCTTTCCCATGGGGGGGAGCCAGGGGCTGGGGGTGGGGGATCCCCATCTTTGAGGGGAGGGAGCCTGTGAAAACAGACCTGGGCACAAAACTGCTTCAGAGACTCGAGGCCTCAGGGTAGGGACTTGTCCCTTACAGTCGCTGCCCCTGCCTGCACCTAGCCACACACCTGGTCCTCTGTCCCCTCCAACCTGCCAATGTCTCGAGCACAGAGGACTTGGCAGTGAGCGCTCTTGCGTGTTGGGGACCAGTGGGGAGAGGCAATGGGAGCTGCAGGGGCTGGAGCAGGCCTCCGGGGCCACACACTAGTTTCCATTTCACAGGGCTGGGCAGAGAGGGAACAGGGAAGTGGCCCAGCCCTGGTGGGTTCAGGAGAGCCAGCGGCAGAGGACCTCAGAGACCTTCCCAGGTGGCTGGTGGCAGTGCTCCCCGACCGCCCTGGGCTCTGAGCCCAGGGCCGGGCACTGCCCTGAGCCAGCAGCAGGCAGCTGCCACCCTCACCTCTGCCCCAAGGGTACAGCTTGCTCACAGACTGGGTGTCCCAAGAGAAGAAAGCATGGCCATCTCCAGGGAAGGCAGCAGCCCCAGTCTAGCCCGGGAGGCACCGGCAGCTGTGAGAGCAGGCCCCCCTCCAGCTGGCCCGAAACCCTGGCACCCTCAGGGAATGGCTCCCGACTGGTTTGGGGGGGTGCCCTGCTCTAATTCTCACGCTACAAGTCAGGCCCCCCTCCAAGAGGTCTGTCCCCCGTACCTGGGGCCCCTCCTTTCACCTTCCTGAGCCAGGGCCAGAGAAGCCTCGCCGCCCCTGAGCTGCTTCCTCAACCTTTATTCAGAGCTCGGCCCGGTGAACAGCGGAGGACCTCGGTCCCCGGGTGGGCTCCTCCAGCCCCTCCCCAGGAGGCACGTCCACATGCATCTGTGGCTCCTCTCGGGGGCTGAGTGGCTGGGAGAGGCGGCCCTGCGAGGAAACCGGTCTGTCTGTCTGCTGACGAGGAGGAGCTGTAAGAGAGGAGGCGCGGGGATGGCTCTGCCTGCTTCCTGCAGCCGCGGCCAAGGCCCAGCGTGTGCCAGGCTGCTCAGGGGGCAAATGCTGGCAGGGGAACCTGCCCCAGGGCCAGGGCGGGCAGCCCTCACAGGTGCTCCTCAGCAAAGCTCCTGGGTGGTCAACGAGTGACCCTCAACAAGTCCCTCACTGCAGCCGAGAGCACGCCCGTGGGCCATGTTCCTGTTAACACGGGGTCTGCTGAGGTAACAAGCACAGGTCAGCGCGGGGTTCCCTGTGGCCGCCCCCTCTCCCGCTCCCACATGGCTAACAGCCTCGACCAGACCGTGGGCTGCCGGGGAGGGAGGAGCCCGGCATCCCCTGCTCCGTCCACCAGGGACAGCCTGGCTTTGAACTCCAGCACTGCTGCTTTCTCCCCGTGTGACCCTGGGCAGGTACCTTGACTGTGCTGGATCCAGGCTTCCTCAGCTGTGAGTGAGGCTCACAGCAGGCGCCCCCCCCCCCCCCCCCCCCCGCGCCCTCAGGTCGGCGTGAGGACGGAAACTGTGCGTGTGCGTGCGTGTGTGTGTGCGCGCGCGCCTGGGAAGCTCCTCACCAGGGCTGAGCTCTCGGGGAAAGGCCAGATGCGTGACCACCACTGTCACCAGCCCTCTCCACTTCCCGCAGGCTACCCCCCACCTCCCCTCCCACTGCGGGAGGTCCCGACCCCGAGAGCCTCTGCGAAGTGGGTTCACGGGAATGAGGGCAGTGCCTTCCCTCCGGTTCTCGTGGGGACCCGACTCGAAGCAGCACTCATTGGCGCCCTGTTTACTGACAGGTGAGGAAACTGAGGTCTGGAGAAGGGGGAGACTTGCCCAGAGGTGCCTGGACATGACCTGGCCTCCTGGCTACAGGCCAGTGTCCCCCTCTGGCCCCAGGTGTGGCCTCACCCTGGGAGGCCCTCGGCCCTCTAATTTTCAGCCAGGATTTAGCCCCTCGGGGGACAGCAGAGATTCTAGGGACCTTCCAGACCTGCGGATGAGAAGGAACCCTTCCACAGGCAGGGCCAGATGGCCCAGCCGCCACCATGCAGAGCCCGTGAGGACGTGGGAGCAGGGACAGACGCGGGCTGGAGCCAGAGTCTCGGGCTGCCACACTGTCGCTGTTCCCTCTTCTGTGAAACAGGACACTCCATAATAGTGTCCGCCCCACAGACCCCGGGTGCGGCCAGCACTCAGCAGCAATGGGTCCCTTGGCGCCCAGGCCCTTCCTCTCCCCAGGGAAATGAAGGCATACACCAGCCACATGCAGGGAGAGGGGCCGGCAGAGCGAAGAGGAGGTGCCTTGGGCAAGCCTGAGGCCTTGGGAAGGACACTCCACGCGGGGGTGGTGGGGGGGGAACCCTACCTAAGGTGTTGCCAGCCAGTATCTCAGCGCTCTGAGGTCGCGAGGGCAGCTGGCCATTGTCGCTGAGGGACGGCTGCCGCTGCATGTGGGGCCGGGGCAGCTTGACCTTGTGCTTGCTGATGCCTGAGCCCGATGGGGACACTGGAGAGAAGGGTCCATTCTGAGACATCGACTGAGAGCTCTGTGGGGACCCGGGGGAGGGGGAGAGGGCCGCAGGGCTGCTGGGCACAGTCGGCCCCAAGAGGAGCCAGGCCACAGCACCCTGGCCGACTGGCAGAGACTGGACAGCTCTTGGCGACCTGCCAACAGTGGCCTGGGGCCTCTGGAGACTGAACGTTTGGATTTGGGGAGGCAGAAAAGGAGAGAGCCAGGTCCAGTGGCCCCAGGAAGTGCGTGGAATTCCAGGTGTGGGGCGGGGCCTGGGGGCCTGAGCAGGGACCCTGAGGGCGGCCGGGCTGCTGGAAACTCACTGTCTTTGCCTGGGATGCCAGGCAGTCTTGTGTCCATCCGTCCTTTGTAGATATGTCCATCCAGGCCCAAGATGTCCACCTCGTGCTGTGGAGGTGGGCGGGTGTCTGTTACCGGGTGGCACCCGGAGCTTTCTCTCTGCTCCTGTCTCCATGCAGGCCTGGGGCTCCGAGTGTGGTCCTCTCCCGACTCTGGCACCCTCCAGGAGCTCTGGGTGGCACCAGGCAACACCGACAGGGGAAGGAAGGAGGGAGGGGGAAGTGCTCTTGCCCTCAGGGCCCGTGGTGGGGGCTGTTCTCAGCATGGGGGGCATTCCTTTTCCCAGCAAAGGGTCAGAACCTGAGGGTTTAACTGGGTCTGATTAAGAAACCGCCTCAAGACAGAGGGTGACCTCTCATGGGTTTTCCAGATAACTTGAGAACCTGGGGCCATGTTAGGGTCCCCCTCCCAGGCAGCGCCCGGACCTTCAGGGCGAGCTGGATCTCCTCGGGGTGCCATCCCTGTGGCAGGTGCTGCAGGCGGGTACGGCGGTAGGGGTAGGTGAGCGTATGGCTGCCCCCGCAGGGCCGGGGCACCGTTGAATAGGTGTAGTCTGCCACATCGGGCACCCTGTGGTGAAGACCGCAGAGTTACCGGGAACAGATGTGACCTGGGACACCTATGGTGGGGCCAGGCCCGAGGGAGGTGGGGCAGCTGTCTGCGGGGGTCTCTGGGGGCCAGGGTAGGAGCAAGGGACAGAACAGGCAGGGGAGCGAGCAGAACAGCCTTGTGGCTGGCCATCCTGAAGACCACACACGTTAACACACAACCCTCCCTCCCTCCCCAGGGCCTTCCCCAGCCGTGGCCGAGGTGTTTCCAGGGCCAGGGGCTCCATCAGTGCTGTCCTACCCTCCTACCGTTTGTAGCAGGGGGAGCTGAGGCACTGGGCCTGCAGCAGCTCCCGGATCATCTGGCTGCTGGCCTTGACTGAGCCCCCGTAGTGGATCTGCACCTTTTCGATGTCCATCAGCATCTTGGAGTG
The DNA here is from genome assembly GCA_007922815.1 of Macrotus californicus. Taxonomy (NCBI): domain Eukaryota; kingdom Metazoa; phylum Chordata; class Mammalia; order Chiroptera; family Phyllostomidae; genus Macrotus; species Macrotus californicus. Next base: position 9,160 of record VMDR010004110.1, on the reverse strand, counting down.
CATGGTGTGCAGACGCCCCACGCTCCGCTCCATGGCAGCCAGGTCTGCCCGTGGGAATGCGGGGCTGCCCAGCTTTACGCTGTGGGTGCAGGAAGGAGGGTGAGGTGGCCGCAGAGGCTGCAGCCGGTGCTTGGGCAGAGCCCCGGCCCACACCATACCCTGTCAGCCCCTAGCTCAGTGGGACCCAGGGTGGGTGGGAGCCCTTTCCATGGTCCCCAAGAGACTGAAGGCAAGTAATTACTGGTCCTGCCTCTTGCTTCTCCAGTGCCCCAGAAAGAGCTGCTGCTAGCTCAGAAGTGTCCCAGTGGTGAGCAGGGCACCCCCCCCCCCATCACCTGTCTGTCTGGCCTCCCCAGGAAGCCCTGCGCAGGACTCTGCACATACCTGCGGCCCTGCTGCCGGACCTGATCCAGTTCAAAGATGGTGTAGGGGCGGGTGGAGCGGTTCCCCGGCAGGCTAGGCCCAATGGGAGTCACGGGGATGGGTCTGGGCAGGGACAGAGAGGAGCAGGGGCCGGAGTGTGAGGAATCCCATCGTCCAAGTCCGCCACCCACTTCCCTCATGCTGTCTGCCCGAAGAACCAAGGGACGGGCAGCTGCCCAGGCAGACAGGTGTGGAGCCATGAGGGAGGACAGGAAGAGAGGACACGTGCTGGAGGTGGGTAGCAAATGGAAGAGACACAGCCCCACCATGCTCACCCCATCATGGCCACCCAGCTGGGTCGTCCCGGTGTGGGCACTCACTGTCCAGTCACAGGAGTCTCCAAGGGACGGTCACATGACAGGCAGTGGAAATGTGTCAAGAGCTGCCTGTGAGGAATGGGACACACAGAGCGTGAGTGCCCTACCCAGAGGGTCTGGAGTAGGAGAGATGGAGGACCCACCCCATCCCTGCTCCCCTGGAACTCACAGATTCTCAGGCCCACAGCTGGGCGCAAATGCAGCAGGTGCCTGCCCTAACCCACCAGTCCCTGAGGGATGCTCTGTGTAAACCTCGGGCGCCCTCTGGTGGCCAGTGGTGGAAATCCCGCAACTCAGGCTGCCTGGGCCAGTCCCCTGATAGTGGTCTCGGCTCTGGGGACCTGGGACTCCCTCCCACTCCATTTTCACTGTACCACGAAGTGGCCTGAGCTCTAAAATACTGCCACTCCTGCTGCGGGGCAGTCCACGCAGGATCAGCCATTCCCCTGAGCACGCCACGTGCCCGTGGAAGCTGTATATCTGGGGCCCCTGCGGGGCGTGCCAGCGTCACCCCTTCTCTGGGCCTTACCTCCTCATGCAGGCTGCCTCATCAGCCTGGTAGAGTGGGGAGCGCTCTTTGAGCTGCTGTCGCAGGGACTTCCACCGGTCCTCCAGCAACTGCTTCACAGGGTCCAGCTCCAGGCGGTCCAGCTGCAGTGGGAGGGATTGGGGGGAGAGCCAGGTGAGCACTAAGGGAGCAGGTGGGGGTGGGGGTCGGCAGGGCCCGGAGAAGGTGGCAGCGCCCCAATCTGGGGGCCCCAGACTGCCCTGCCGCTCCTCACCTTGCTGTCCATCTCCGTCAGGAGCCGGTCTAGCATCTTCTGCCAGTCCTGCTCCTGCCCGCTCATCTTGGCCACCAGCTCCTGCATCATATGATTCAGCTGCTCCGTGGTGGCGTCAAATTGGACACGGCTCACCTTGGCAGCTAGGGCGCTCTTGTCGGCTTTCTGCCGGGAGAGAGGAGAAGGTCCCCCCACCCGATGAGAGAGAGCCACGGAGGGTCCCCTGAGGTGTCTGCCCTGACACTGAGCCCACATCCGCCCCACTCTGTGGGCTGCCCTCCACTTCTGGCCTTTCCAAGAATGCCCAGCGAGGCCGCCCGGGGACACAGGGTGGCCCCTCCAGGCCTGACCCTTACCACGTCAATCTCCATCTCCAGGTGCTCCCTGTTGGCCTTTTCCCTCTCAAGCTTCTCTATGCCCTGGTACAATGCCTGGGGGTGAGGAAGCAGAGAATAGGAGCAAGGAACTGAAGGGCCGGGTGGCCTGGGTCACACCTGACCCCCATCCCAGCCACCCTGCTGGCGGCTCACATCAATGTCCTTCTGCTTCTGCTGATGGTCCGCAATGAGGTTGCTGGTGGTGATGTTGAGCTTCTCACAGTCGCCCTGCACCTGCAGGATGGCCCTCTGGACGTGGCCCAGCAGCTCCTCGTCCTGCGGCAAGAGGGTCAAAGGCAGGCTCTCTGAGGCTGCGGGGCACCGCAAGCCAGCCCTTACAGTGTCACCGAGCAGGCGGGCCCACTGCAGGCCGGTGCTGGCTCCCCTTCATCCCATCCTCAATTTTCTGCCAACAGCAGGAGGCTCTTGGCTCTTCCTGTGAGTCCCCCCAGGGGGCCGGGCCTGCAGTTTTCTGCCTCCTACAGACCAGCCCCAGGGGACCTGGTTGGCTGGGGTAGGGGGGTGATGGGTAGAGGTGATTGAGGCTCAAGAGTAATGAGCTGCCCTCTGGTCCCCAAAGAGTCGGTGTGGAGGCTACAGTCTGCCCACCCGCCCTGGGCTGGATCAGCATTTCAGAACCCAAGAGGCAGGACTCAGGCCCTGTGGCCATTCCAGCCCCACCAGCAAGCCTACCCCTTGGAGGGGCATCAGGCAAAGATCTGGAAGACCGGTGTGAAGGAGAGTCAGCGACTCCTAAAGCTACGTCAGCATCCCCAGGGCATGTGAAGGGTTCTGCTGCACCCTCAGCCAGCTGTGCTTTCCCAGCCCATTGCCCGCCCCCCCATTCCAAGAGCTACTCGCTGTGACCCTGTGGAAGGACCAGGCACCTTTGTGAGGTCAGTAAAGGGCTCCACCATGAAAAAACAGTGCCTGGGGACTCTATTAGCCACTCCAGGCTCTGTGCGCCTCCCCAAGGGGCCAGGTGCGGCTGCAGCAGGAGGGAGGCTGGCGGGAGTCACCTGGCTCTGGAGCTTGGCCTTCTTGGAGGGTCGGGAGGCCGCCAGGCTGTTGACCATGTTCTGCAGCTGCTCGTAGCGCTGCACCAACGTGCTGACCTGATGGCTCAGGTCCAGGCTGCAGGCTGGGCAGGTGGCCCCAGGGTCAATCTGGCCAGGTGTCAAGGTTATCGGGGTCTTGTGAGGTGCTATGCTCATGGTCAGCAGTGTGGAAGAGGAGGCCAGCATGCCCTCGATGATCATCCTGAGCTTGTCTAACTGGGGGCGGGCGAGAGGGCAGGTGCAGGGTGGTGAGTGGGGCCCAGCCACGTTCTGTCCACTGTCACTGCCAGCCTGTGCTTTCTGCCCCTCGCCTGCCTAGACCTGGGCAGTCGCCCTATCCTCAGTGCCTCGAAAAGCATGTGGCATGTGGGAGGCGCTCAGCATCTGTCCATTAAACAGTGGCCAGGGTTCTCAGGAAGGGGGGGCATCAAAGATGAAGGAAGCCCATGCAGGAGACCCTTCTCCAGCCAGCCCACTGGTGCCTGGTGACGGCATAGCTCCTCTAGCTAAACCCTAGAGTGGTGACATCTGTCAGAGGTTCCTGATGACGCACAGGCCTAGCTCCAGTCCGGGAAGGCCGGGGCGGCTTCACACACGCCCCATCCTCACCCAGCATGTGTGTGACCAACAGCAAAGCGCTGTGACCAGCGCCACCACCACCCCAGGACTCTCTCATGGGCTGGGCAGGAACAAACTCCTTCCGTGGGCCCTCCTGCACTCTGCTGTTTCTCATGGTCCTGCCTCATCCCCACAAAGGGTTGGTCCAGGACAGGCGCCTGATTCAAGGGCAGCCAGTCCCTAGACTGGCTGAGGGCCTGTGCCGTGTTGCCTGGCCCAGAGAGGGGCTAGGCCAACCTGAGGCCCCTCTCGCGGAAGCGTGTGACATAGCAGGGCCTGGGACAGCCACTTTGGACCATGAGTGAGAGAGGAAAAAGCTGCCGGAGTAGAGTGGGGAAAGATGAGAGAGTATTCGAGAGAGATGGATAAGGAAAGAGCTGGGGAACAGAGATACACCAAAACAGACAGGCAGGCAGACAGACAGAGAGCAGCCTGGGCCAGACTGCGCCTTGGCCTGGAAGTCCCTCTTTCTCCAGCTCCCTGTACATGTACCTACTGCCAACCAAGCTCCCTTCTGCCTGGGCTCAGTGCGGCTCCCTTGCTCACAACCAGAACCCGTGCTCTCCTGGAGAGTCCGGAAGAGCCTGCCAGTGGGCCCTAGGGTTCAGAGGGTGGGTTAATTCTCTCTAGAAGACAAGAAGATGCTCCCCAAACCACCGGCATTTCAGTGGGGTCAGGAAGAGTAAGAAGTGGCCATTCCAGGAGGAGGGGCAGCGGAGGGAGCAGCGGTGGGTTAGGAAAGGCAGGAACCCCAGAGGCTGGAGAATCAGGCGTGGGAGGCGGGACCTTGCTGGCGCTGCCCCAGGAGGCCAGGCTGCCCCGAGGGGGGTGAACTCTCTCTCCCCCATGTGTGAACCTGGGAGGGACCTGGAGGTTGCTGAGCTCAGACGTGGGCTTTGGAATGACAGATGACTCTCGCACACGACGACCCGCTCTGGGGTCACGAGGCAGTCACACCACTGTCCCAGCAAACCTGGGAGTGGACCAGAATGATGCCTCTACAGGCAGGAGCCCCCGCGGTCCAGCGGGTTTTCCCATCTGCTCCTTCCAGGAGCGCTCAGAGGGCTGCTCCTGGCCCAGACACTCCTCAGCAGAACGTTCCGGGGTGACCACGAACGGCATCACCCAAGATGTAGAAGCAGACACCATCAAGAGATTGAAAAGACAACCCACGGTGTGGGGGAAAATACTTGTGAGTCACACATCCAGTAAGGGTCTAGTATCCAGAGTATATGAAGAACTCTCAATAGCCAGACGATAAGAAGACGAATAACCGCATCTTTCAAAGGACAAAGGATTTGCATAGGCATCTTTCTAAAAAAGACACACAAATGGCCAACAATCCCATGAAGAGATACTCAACATCAGTAGCCATTAGGGAAATGCAAACCAAAACCAAAATGAGAGACCACGTCACACCATTAGGAGGGTTCTCACCAACGAAGCACATACAGGAAAGATAAGTGAGGAGGAGGAGAAATTGAAACCCTTGCGGGTGGCCGGTGGCAACGTAAATGGCGCAGCCTCTGTGGGAAACACTTGGACAGCTGCTCAAAACATTAACCAAAGAGGCTCCGTGTCACCCAGCAACCCCGCTCACAGGCACGTGGCCAAGAGAAGTAAGAACGCACAGCCACGCAAAAACTTGTGGATGAAATGTTCACAGCATCCTGACCCAGTAGGGCCGAAAGGTGGAAACACCAGGTGCCCTTCTCCTGATGGCCGGGTGAACAAATTTTTAGAGCAGAGCCATAAAAACGGACACGACGCAGCCGCGGGAGCGACTGAAGCCCACTCGGCGGCAGGAGGAGCCTGGAGAACCTCACGCTGAATGAGAGCAGCCAGGCCCAAAAGGCCACGTGCTGTGTGATTCCATTTACGTGACATGCCCAGAATAGGTGACGCCTCAGAGACGGAGAGCCATTAGTGGCTGCCAGGGGCAGGGGTGGCAGGGACAAGGAATGACTCCTGACAAGGACAGGGACTCGTTCCGGGGTGATGGACGTTCTGGAATTCGGTCATGCTGATGGCTGCACACCTTTGTAAATGTGTAAGAACCACCTTGTTCACTTCGAAAGGGTGAGTTCTATGGTGTATGAGTCACCTGGTTTTGAAAGATGGGGGAAAGCCTTTATGGAGGGTGGGTGGGCAGGCCTTGACGTGGGCCTTGCCCCTCCCTCATGTGCCTGCGGCCTCGGAACTGGTTCTGGATGACAAGAGGCTGAGTCCTAGGTACAGTTCCCCACCCCCCCACACACGCACACACACACACAGAGGAGGAGCTAGGGGGACAGACGAGGCTGCCCCCACGTGGGCAGCAAACCTGAGAAGAGCCCCAGCCCCGGCCCCTGTGCTGAGGAGGGTGGGAGACTCACCTGATCCTGCAGGTAAAGGGAAGCTTCAGAGACCGAATGTTCCATGCTGGCCTTGCCCCGCTCCTGGCTCTCCCTCAGCTCAGCCAGCTCCTTCTCGATGTTGGCCATGGTGACTCTGCGTGCACAAGGGATGGCCTGGCCACACTGCCAGCCCAAGGGCCCGGGCGCCCCGGTGCTGGCCCCAGCCGTCAGGGATGGAGGCAGATGGACCAGGGCTGTTCCAGCCCTCCCAGTAGGCTCTGTCTAGGAAGCCCAAGGCCCCGCCTGTCCCAGGGTGGGTACCAAGTGTGCTTCCAGCCGGCAAAGCCTGGCACTGCGGGGAGAGGACTCAGAGGAACTCCTAGCTCCAGACTGAGGACAGAGTCTAGGGGCTTTCTGGGGGGCAGGAGAGGAGAGTTCTTTCAAACCCTGGTGCTGAACTGGTTTAGGAACTTGGTGAGCTTCCACCGGCAACTTGAACTAGACATGGGCAAATTGAAGAGTGGACACTGCCCGGGTCAAAAGTCAGCATCCGGGTGGACCAGAGCTGCTGTCGCCTCCCTGGCTGTGCATAGGTGAGGTCAGGGCAGGGGCAACTACCTGAGGATGCCCAGCTGCAAGCTTAGTTGGCTGCTTTTCACCTCCTTCCCCGTGTCTGGATGCACTTCGCCCTCCAGGATCTTCTGTATCTTGTCCACCTACAAGCCCAGGGCGGGAGGATGGCCAGGCAGGCCAGAGTTCTTGGCTTTCTGGAGGTGCCTCTTCAGGCTGAGCAAGCCCCTCCCCCACTCCTTAATCCTAATCCAGCCTCCTGACAAAAGCCAAGGTCCCTTCCTGACGTCCATTCATTCATCCATCCCAGAGATATAGACCAGTGGCCATAAGAGGACCACTGAAGGCCCAGCAGCCCCTTGCCATGACCACTGGCCCCAGATGGTCCCACACACTGGGTTCCAAGGCTGCTCTGGGGCCTGGGTTCTATTGGAAAGGGCTGCAGGTACCAGGATGCTCACGGGCCTCCCTGTCAGCTCAGCTGTGTCCTAACAGCTCCGAGCGCCTGGCTTTCAATCAGGAAATGGACGTGGTAATGTCCAAGAGCCCCTCCTACCTGACAGGACGGTCAGGACCCAGGGGGCTCAGTGAGTGAGTGAAAGGGCTATGTCAGGCATCACAGCGCCAGGGGCGAGGGGGGGGTTCCTGGCACGGGGCAAGGGCAGCGAACCCTCCCTTACGTACTTTCGCTTTCTCCTGCCGGACTTCTTTGGCCAAGGCCTTTATGGTCTTCAGCTGTTCCTGCATGTCCGGTGGGATGGTCTTTTGCACTGTGGAAAACGGGAGCCTTCAAGTCAGAAATGGTAGGGTTCCCAGTGAACTTCTCATCCCCATTTCTAGGCCCCACAATGAAGCTACCCCAGAGAACACAGGCCTGGGGGGATGGGATGGGAAGAAAGGAGACAGGAGTGTCCATAGCCCATAAGAAATCCACCTAAGAAGCCCTGGCTGGTGTGGCTCACTGGATTGAGCGCTGGACTGTGGACCAAGGGGTCACTGGTTCAATTCCCAGTCAGGGCACACCCTGTAGACTAGGTCCCCAGTTGGGGGATGTAAGGGGCAATCACATGTTGATATTTCTCTCCCTCTTTTTCTGCCTCCCTTCCACTCTCTCTTAAATAAGTAAAAAAAAAATTTTTTTTTAAGAAATCTACCTAAGGCTTAATACCCCTGGGGGAACCACTGACCCACTAATTCCACCCAGCTCCCAACTCTACCCTCAATTATTCTGGACCTGGAGCTGTGAATGGACAGTTAAGTTTAAATCTTCAACAGTCTCTCCTCCCACCCCCACCGGATGCTGTTGGTGTCCCCTTTCCCCACATCTTCCCGGGCGGCTACCCATGGGACGAGGGCCTAAGAACCTGCCTCATTCCTCTCCTGAGACTCCCTTACTCCTGCTGGTTTAACTCCATCTTCTGGACCCTGAAGGCTCTAGGAGAACGCAGAATGACTAAGAATGGACATTCTATGTTCTGAGACTCAAGGAGGAGCCCGGCTGCCAGGAGTTGAGGACATGGATGGGCAGGGCAGGGGGGTGTGGAGCATGGGGTGGGGAAAAGATGAAATCAATTCAGAACAAAGACCTTGGCTTCTCCTTCCAGCCAGCAGTACCCACCCATCAGGGAGAGCAGGTACTGGATCTTCTCCAAGTCGGAATAGCCAGCTTTCTTCTCGTCCAGCTCCTTCATGGTCTCCTTTAGCTCCATGTAGAGGGACATGAGCTCCCCCATCAAACGGAACGTTTCCACTGCCACAGGGAAGCTGGGAGCCACTCTATCCAGTGAGTCACGTCTCTCGCCCGAGACACTGCTTCTTCCCAGTGAGATTTGGTAGAGATGTTGAAGGAAGTCCGCACTCCTGAAAGGGTCAGGGCCCTGGCGTGGGGTGGTCTGGGTATAAATCCCAGGTTGGTTTGGATCCAAACCTGCTTGGACATATCCCGGGCCAAGTAGGCCAGGGTACATGAGGCCCTGGGAGTCTGGGATAGAGGGTGTGTAATCACGCTGGCCTGCACTTGGGTCTATCTGGCCACACTGATCTGGGCCAGGTGGGACCAAATGCTGTTGATCTGGACGTGCAGGCTCCATATCTGTGCTTATTGGGGTTGGACCACGCTGGTCTATGCCAGGAGGCATCAAATCTTGTTGATAAGTTTCTGTTGGTGCTAAACCCTCTTGGACTGTACCTGGCAACATCAAACTTTGCCTGGCTAGGAGTGGTAACACCTGGGTATGCTGATCTCTGCCAGGAGGTATCATACCATGCTGATATGGGTGTGGTGATATAAAAGTTGGAGAATCCACGTGGAATGGAAAGCCACGAGACTCTGTGCCTGGTGGTACCAAGCCACGGTAGTCTGCACCAGGTTGCCTCAAACCACGCCAATCCATACCAGGTTGCATGAAAGCACGTGGATATATACCAGGCTGGGCCAAACCACGGGGATAGGTCCTTGGTTGGACCAAACCATGAGGATAGGCCCCAGGCTGGACCAGACCATGTGGATATGCACCGCTCTGAGCCAAATCAGGCTGATCCACTCCACGTTGGACCAAATCAAGTTGACCTGCACCAGGTTGGACCAAACCAGGCTGACCTGCATCAGGTTGGACCAAACCTTGCTGATAAATTCCAGGTTGGACCAAATCAAGCTGACCTGCACCAGGTTGGACCAAA
>VMDR010004109.1:0-63707 GCA_007922815.1 Macrotus californicus | reverse complement strand
GATTGTTGCTGCTGGTGTTGGTGAATTTGTAGCAGGCATCCCCAAGAATGGGCAGACCGGTGAATATGCCCTTCTGGCTTTCACACTGGGCGTAAACAGCTAACTGTTGGTGTTGACAAAATGGAGTCCAATGAGCTGCCCTACAGCCAGAAGAGATACGAGGAGATGGGTAGGGAAGTCAGCACCTGCATTGAGAAAATTGGCGACAACCCCGACACAGTAGCACTTGTGCCCAGTTCTGGTTGGAATGGCGACAACGTGCTGGAGCCAAGTGCTAAGGTGGCTTGGTTCAAGGGATGGAAATTCAGCCTAAAGATGGCAATGCCAATGCAACCACACTGCTTGAAGCTCAGGATTGCACCCTGCCACCAATTCGTCCAGCTGACAAGGCCCTGTGTCTGTCCTTCCAGGGTGTCTACAAAGTCGGTGGTACTGGTACTGTCCCTGGGTGCTGAATGTAGACTGGTGTTCTCACACCCAGCACGGTGGTCATCTTTGCTCCAGTCAATGTTACTACTAAAGGAGAGTCTGTTGAAATGCACCATGAAGTTCTGAGTGAAGCTCTTCCTGAGGACAATGTGGGCTTCAATGTCAAGAACTGGTTTGGCCCTGACCAGTGTGGCTCAGTTGGTTGGGTATCATTCTGCAAACCAAAATGTTGCTGGTTTGTGTCCTGGTGAGGGCACATGCCTGGGTTGCAGGTTTGGTCCCTAACCGAGGCATGTCCAAGAGGCAACTGATCAATGTCTCTCTCTCACATTGATGTTTCTCTCCCTCGTCTTTTCTCCCTTCTCCTCTCTCTAAAAATAAATAAAATCTTTTAAACAATAAAAATTATGTAAGACAAAATGACATATACCTTAGGGAGACATATACCAAAACTATAAAGAAATATGCAAATAATAAATATCAAATTCAGGATATGAGGAAGAGAGGAAAACAGATGATTGGGAAAGGGCAGGAGTGAAAAAATTAACTTTAGGGTGAAGTTTTTCGGGCCCCTCTGTGCCAAAGGCCCTCTTATATTTGTTGGATTATGGGATAGTTTGGGCATGTGTCCCCAGATAGGGACACTGACAATTGTGGAGAGAAAGTAAGCTGCCCAAAGTTACCTGTGAGCCCAAGGCAGGACAGGAACTGGAATCCAGGACTCCAGACTCCTGCTCCAATGTCCTTACCATGCTGCTGTCTGCAAACCATTCACCAATGAGTCCCTATCGGTGCTTTCAGCCTGACCTCTCCACTCAGCTCCAGGAGCACGAATCTCCACTGACTTCTCAACATTTCACTTAGATGTCTCAAAAATCACCTCAAACTAACATGTCCCAAGCCAAACTTTGCCAGTGTTCCTCACTCCCATGCAGGCCACCACCATACACCCAGTTCTTGGGAATATCTAAGTCATTCTTAACACTATTCCTCACTGCTCCCCAACCCCTACCTCACCAATCAAATTCTGTCATACTTACTTCCCAAATATTTCTCAAATCTATCATCTCTCCGTCTTCTCTAGCCTACCGGCACTTTAATTTCAAACGACCTCTCACCTGGTTTATTGTACTAGCCAAATGGCTCCAGATACTTTCAGTCTGTTCTCCCAGCAGCCAGATTAGGCTTCTCAACATGCATATCTGATCATGCCATCAACCTTTGCCTTTAACACCATTCAGGGATGCTGACAAGATATATATTTATTTATTTTTGAATCCTCGCCCGAGGACATTTTTTCACTGCTTTTTAGAGAGAGAGAAACATTGATGTGAGAGAGATGTATCTATTGGTTGCCTCCTATACATGCCCAGACAGGGATCGAACCTGAAACCTAGGTATGTGTCCTGATCAGGAATCAAACCCGCAGCCTTTTGGCCAACACTCTAACCAACTGAGCCATACTGGGCAGGGCCTGACAGGATGTCTAATTTCAGCTGATTACTGTACTGATAATCCTTTTAGATGCAATAATAGAATTGTGGTTATTTATGGTTTTTAGTCTTTAATCCTTAATCCAAATGTAAATTATTTATGAATATAATTAAAATCTTGTTTTTACTTCAAAACAATTCCATGGGAAGTGGGTGAGGAAAGGTATGCTTTGGGGTATTAGAGATGAAACAAGCTAGAGCCCAGATTGATAAAAAGCTCGATAAGAAGATGGGGGTTTAACTCTGGCTGGGTAGCTCATTTGGTTAGAGCATTATCCTGATATGCCAAGGTTGTGGGTTCAATCCCCGGTCAGGGCACATATAGGAATCAACCAGTGAATGCACAGATGAATGGAACAATAAGATGACGTTTCTCTCTCTCTCTCTCTGTAAAATAAATCAATTAAAAAAAATTCTTTAAACAGGGGTTTAGCCCTGGCTGGTGTGGCTCAGTGGATTGAGTGCCAGTCTGTGAATCGAAAGGTTGCCAATTCAATTCCCAGTCAGGGCACATGCCTGGCTTGCAGGCTGGGTCCCTGACTGGGGGCGTGGGAGAGGCAACTGATCGTTGTTTCTCACACATCAACGTTTCTCTCCTTCTTTCTCCCTCCTTTCCCCTCTCCCTAAAAATAAATAAAATGTTAAACTAAGAAATAAATAACATTTTACAAAAAACTTTAAATGGGGGCTTATTATACTAGTTATTCTCTCTACTGAGGTATATGTTTGAAATTTTCGCTCATAAAAAACATTGAAGGCACATGTATATATACTCACTGTTATGGACTGAATGCTTGTGTCTCCCAAAATGTGATGAAGAGGTCATTAGGTTTAGACGAGTCATGAAGCTAAAGCCTCCCTGATGGGATTAAAAGGAGACCAGAGAGCTTGCTCTCTCTCTCTCCCTGCCATGTGAGGATACAGCAAGAAGCTAACCCGCAAGCCAGGTGGAGAGCTCCCACCAGGAACAAAGTAGGCCTGCAACTTGATCTTGGCCTTCCCAGCCTCCAGAACTGTGAGAAATAAGTTTCTGTTGCTTAAGCCACCCAGTCGACGCTCTTTTGTTATAGCAGCCCAAGCTAGCATACTCACTCTTCAATTCTTCCTATTGCCTTCAGAACAAAGACCAAAATCTTAAACAGGCCTTACCAAGGTCTGCATGCTCTGGCCCCTCCCTACCTCTCTAGCCTTCTCTTACATGGCTCTCCTCCTCACGCTGCCTGTCAACTTCTTAGGCCTTCTTTCACAGCTTGGAATCTCCAAGCTCCCTCTCATCAAAAGGCCTTTGCACATGCTGTTCCCTCGAGCTGGAAAGAGCACACAGCCCTGCTCATCCTCACCACCTTTACCTAAGTAAGTCTGACCGTCCAGTTTCAGCTGAAACATCACTTCCTCAGTAAAGGCTTTTATTACTGCGGTGACCATGTCCTGACTTGTCTAGAACAGCTTCAGATTACCCCCTGCTCGTTTCAGCCTCATTATTAACAGCTCTCCCTTCCACTCTCAACTCATCGCAGTTTAGATGATAAACTACACGGTCACCCATCCATGGGGAAGTCCTCCATCACATGGGGCAGTTGCCCCGCTACTGTTCTCATAGTTCTTTGCACTTGCCTTCGCTGCGCTGAAGCTTAACACACGCATTTCTGAGGATTACTCTCCTTGCCCCTCATTAGACTAGGTGAACTCTGATGGCTGGGACTATTCTTTTTGTTCACTCACGATCGTGTCAGCATCTCTCACACAAAATCACACATTACGTGCCTGGCACAGAGTAAGCACTCCTATTTGCTGAATGTGTGCATTTCCATGTCTGGCAGGCTAATTAATTGAAATACTCTGTACTGCCCTCACTTTCAAACCCACTTCCAAGGTGGAAGCCTGGTGTTTGCTCTCCTCAATCCTGAGCTCCATGAAGGGATTATGCTGAAAGAGGAGGGGAGAGAGGGAAGGCAGGGAAAAGTACTGGGACCTCTGAGCATCCAGGCCTAGGAAGAACACCGGGCTGCAGGTTACATATGCAGTGAGGATCTGTGGTGGGGACTCCAGTGCCCCGTGGGACCTGAGGGGAAAGTTCCATGGTGAACATCCTCTATAAGCCGTGCCTGCCATGGCTGTCAGGTGACAGGTGACCTCTCAGAGATACCCAGGACTAGAGAGCAGAGGGCCTCCTCTGTCCACTCTCCAGAACAAGGGTCCTCAAATGAGGGCCTGTCTTATTCATCTCATGGCTTGTATCCAAAAGCTCATGGCCGGTTCTCTGAGTCGGCTGAACGTAACTAGAATAATGACCATGTTAGGCTTCCACTAAAGTCTAGTCCAGCTCCTTGCAGTGGGCAAAGCTCCACCTGCTGGCCTCTTCAGTAACTGCAGACTGCTTTTAAGCAGGCTCTGCAGGGAGCAGATGAGAGAACTCAGTGGTCAGTAGGAACTTAGCTTTCCTGGCAGCTGTATTAGCACTGGGAACATTGCACTGAACTATCAATCCCAAGGGGACAAAATAAAGTACTCACTCCCGACTTGGGCACCAAAGGTGATTGTCATGGAACCTTCAGTCAGACTTCGCATTATGTTGCCCCTACCTCCCACACACCCTCTTGATCCATCCTAAGGAGCCCTCTTCTCCCACTAGAAAAGTCTTCTTTGCATGGCACGTGCCTTCCTCACACCTAGGAAGCTGTTACTCTACTCAGAACCCTGGGTCAACATCAGCCAACTCTTTTCTTGCTTGTCCCCTGTGGAGAACTACTCTGGCCCTCGATGACAGGACTCAGCACACTGCACAGAACTGTTCCCATGTCCAGCTTCCCCCACTACGCACTGAGCTCTCTGGGAGTTCCATGGCTGGTACATGGCAGGCAATGTTGAATACTGACTTTCAAACACAGGGAGGCCCCGGGTTCTTGTCTCAATGTGCCACCAAGTCACGGTTTTATCAACCCTAAGCAAATCATTTGCTACTCAGCTATTTTCCTGGTAGTTGTCAATGAGGGGCAATTTTGCCTCCAGGGGATATTTGGCAATATTGCAACACTCTGGGCTGTCCAAACTGGGAGATGCTACTGCCATCTAGGAGTTAGGAGGCCAGGGATGCTGCTGCACATGCTCCCACACAGGACAGTTCTCCACAACAAAGGATATCTGGTGCAAAATGGCAAGGATGCCGGGTTGAGAAACCCCGATTTAGCTTGTGCCCGCCTAACAGGGCTGGGCTGCAGTGAGGATAAACCCTGAGAAACATAAGCCTACAAAAGGGTGTGGGAGTCCCCTGCCTTATGTCACTGTGAGGGACACTGCAGAGGGCACAAGCCATCATGTATGTGATTCACTGAACTTGTGGATTTCAGCAGTAGTGCCAGAACCCACTAGCAATCGGTGGGAATTCCAGGCCCCTCACAAAACTAGTTTCTAAGAAATAAACCCAATTCTGCCTATCAACGTTTGGTACCGTGAATGAAGATGACAAAAACAAATCCATTGCCAGGACGTAGCACTGAACTCTGATACGACTTGAGCCTTTGTTGCACATCACAAGGACACCAAGGAAAGTCATTTCAGAAACTTTTTCTGTACAAGCGGCAGTCACAGAGTGTTTACAATGTGCCAGGAGCCGTGCTAAGTGCTTCAGATAAATTCTCAAGTCCTTAAAACCCTCCAGAGTAGTCAAGTTTTACAGACAAGATGAAAAAATGCTCTCACTTTAAATATGAGAAAGTAGACTCAGAGACATTAACTTCCTAGTAAATGCTTTTAGACAATTTGCTAAACTGCCTCATCTGTGGCACACACCAAGTGCATATATATATGTAGCAGGTTCAGATTTGGAAAGCCTAAGGGGAAGGCAGGTCTGTTAGGTTAAAAAACAAAACAAAAACACAATACTGGGAAAGGCTGTATTTATAAAATGAAAAAAAAAAAACCCAACCAATAAGCCACAGCTTTCTTTTTATACTTTTATTTTTTTTAAACCCTCACCCGAGGATATATTTATTGATTTTGCAGAGGGGAAGGGAAAGAGAGAAAGAGACAAACACCGATGTGAGTAACATCGATCAGTTGCCTCCTGCACACCCCCAAAACGGGCAGCGAACCCACCACCTCTGGTGCGAGGGGCGACTCTCCAAGAGCCATTTGGCCAGGGCAGGCCATAAACAATAAGCAGTAAGCTTGCAAATTACTCATTTAAGAAAAAAGGTAATGGAAATATATTATATTCCATATTAAGATGAAAAGACCTAAAAAACAAACATTTGCAGTCCATGACATGGGCAGACTTACCAAAGCAACCCAAACGTGTACCAGTGAGGTCCTAGTTGAAGTAAGGCACACAGTTTCCATACAATGGAGGACCATGCGGCCATTACAGAAAGCCGCTGTGTTCAGCCATCAGACAAGCCCCCAGCTGTGAAATACCGCACAAAGCCAACAGCCCCAGTCGTGTAGAGCAGAGGCAAGAGGACGCACACAGCACGCACAGACTCTAGGAGGCACAAGAATCAAGTCCCCAAAAATGGGTCTAAGAAAAGGAAATTTTTCACTTTACTCATTTAACAAGTACATTAGTGAATGGAATCATTAAGGAAAGAAAAAATATCACTTCATTTCTTTCCAAATACTCTTAGATCAGTGCATTTCAACACTGCTTGCTTTCTAGAATCACCTGGGAACTAACACTCAGCCCCACCAAAGAACACCAGGGTCTGACTCAGCCAGTCTGGGGTGGGCCCCTGGACACCAGTGTTTTTAGAAGTGCCCCCAGTTGATTCTGATTTCCAGCCAGTGCCATGAAATCGCCGATCTGTACCAAGGGTTAGCAACCTTTTTCTGTAAAAGATCAGATGGTAAGTACTGTAGGCTTTGTGGGTCACGTAAAGTCTGTCATATTCTTTCTTAAAGCTCTTCAAAAATGTAAAAACCATTCTTAGCTCCCAAGCAATACAAAAACAAGCTATGGGCTGAATCTGGACCCCAGGCCACTGTGCTAACCCCCAATTTAGCCCCCACCCCAGCTGGACTATTGCCTGGAAAAGGCACCATGAGACAAGGTATAGCCAAGAAGGCTCTGCAGTGAACTCATGGGTCTGGACCCCAGCCCTCTAACTGCCACCCAAGTTGTTCTGGTCTGAATAGGAGGTGGGAGGGCTTCAGGCTCACAATAAAACTCCCAAGACACATTATAAACCAATCAGTTTATTATTTTATAGTAAGATGTATAACTTTGACCATGCAGACTGAAATACCCACGTCAGCATGAGCAGTGCATTTCCTTCCTAGAGGCAGTCACATGGAAAACAAGGTTATCATCAGATTATTTGACAAGTGTGAATCTGAACGAGGGGAGGTTAATTTTAAGACCTACACCTTGTTCATGACACTGGGGCACGCCTTCCCACCACAGGGAGAGCCCAGCCCCCCGAGTTTGTGGACCCTTCCTTCCCCATCTTGCTCTGCCTGAGCGCTGCCAATGCGCCCTGCAGCTTTGCAGTCGGCCAGCTTAGCCTGGGATTCACAGCCCCACCCAGTGGTCTTTATCATCACCTGCACTGCAACTGGCACATCAGTCACTCCCGTGGACCAACTATGAGACACAATAATCCTGTTTGATGCTCTCCCAAACCCACTCTACTCAAGTGTCAGCACACACACCCAGGTGACCTGTATGTTCACCTGACTAATGCAACCTAATTCCTACTGAGGATTGAGATTATCAGTTTTTCTTCTTTTGCCTTTTTCATCAGTGATTCCCCACCATGTAGGAGTTAATGAAACTAATTTTTTGTCACCACTGCTACCAAGACAGACATACCAAGTGGTTAAATTAATGTTATTTTTTTCCTCTGAAATGTTAAAACAGAAAAATCAGACGATGCAGTCCTGATTAACATTGTTAAGGGTCAAATCATCAAAACAAGCCTTTGAACAATAAAAAGTTTATGACTTCAAATTAAAAGGCAGGTATTGCAAATATTATGTAATAATAAAATAACAGAAAACAAAATATTCAGACTGACTCCACAACATTCACATTACACCATACTTTTGCTTGTAACAATACAGCGAATTTTATCACCCAAAGTAGCTAAGTTCACGCTCGCTGAAAACTTCAGTCCTAGACCCCGTGAATGAGGATGAACTACACCGTGCATGCTTAACAGACACATACTTTAACCATTCTTAACTGCCCCTTACCAGGGCTGATGGGTAGGAGGGATGAAATGTGGACATATGCACTCATGTAGGCAGACTTCTCTGATCATAGAAATTCATACACATGACCTTTACCATGTCTTGGGCAACAGCTTTTATCTGTGGGAAGATACCTCTGAAAATCACAACAAAAAATCAATAGGAAATGATTTAATATAAAATATACAAATTTCTCAGTATGAGGACTTCCATAGAACAGTCAGAAAGGAATGACAACTAAACAAATTTTTCTTTAAAAAGAATACACCCCTTGTCCTTGCTACTCAACACTCAAAACCAAATCTGTACACAACTACGAACATAGAAAAGGACCAGGGAGGAAGGATGTTTTGATGCAGGCCTCGGATTGATTCTAGACCCCTGTCCTCATCAGTATCTCCCTAACAGAGCCGAGAGCTCCCGGGTCCAACAGGGAGAGTCAGTAGTCTCGGATCATCACCCTGCTTTGCTAGGATGGCCCAGGTCACTCGCTGTCAAACTTAATTGAATTAACCTGGACAGAGATGGAGCCTCCCCTGTAGCTGCCCCGCTTCTTCTTGGTCTTCTCATGCCGGAAGGATTTGCCTTTGGTGAACTTCAGGACCTGATTGGCTCGTTCCCCCCAGTCTCCAGCTGCACCTCGCTGGTGAGTAGAGAGAGGCGCTTAACACAGAGAAGGACACCAGGGCCCTATTACACTATTCTCCCTACTCAAGGCCTGAACCTAGAGAACTTCCTACCAGTCTGAAGCAAAACTGTCCCCCACCCCCTGCCCCACCTCCCCAGTGAATGGAGAACTCGCCCTGACTGATGTGGCTCAGCTGGTTGGGCGTCTTTCCACAGACCGGAAGGTCACCAGTCTGATTCCAGGTCAGGGCACATGGCTGTGCTGCAGGTTTAGTCCCTAGTCGGGAGCACATATGAGAGCCAACCAGCTGGTGTTTCTCTCCCTCTCTTTCTCCCTCCCTCCAGAAATAAGTTTTAGAAAAGGCTCACCCCCCTCCTCACCTTGGCATCAAAGGAGTTGTCTGCCATCCGGGCATCCACCTCGACATCCTCCTCCCTGACCCTTCGGAACGGGGAGGACGCCCTTTTCTCTGCCTGGAGGGGAATGAGGCACGGAATTAAAGGAGCGGCCAGATTAACAGAGAAGCCCTCCTGTGACGTGCACACGTGCAGGTGTGCCAGGCCAGGCAGAGCGCTGTCAAGATGATCCCAGAATCTTCTTTCTGCTCTTTAAAGCACCTCATTCTCCCTTCTGTTCTCTACTTTCTCCAAATATGTCTTATATGCCCAATGTTGCCTCAAGTCTTTCAAATTTTCATGCCTATGTGAATTCGCCATGCACATTAAAATTGTATTTTATCCTGTTAAAAAACAAATTAAAAAATAGCCCTGTCTTGTGTGGCTCAGTGGACTGGGTACTGGCCTATGAACCGAAGTGCCATAGGTTGAATCCCCAGTCAGGACACGCCCCCAGCTGGGGGGTATGTGAAAGGCAAGCAGTCAATGGATGCCTCACACTTCCATCTCTCCCTCTCTTTCTCCTCTTTCCATCGCTCTAAATCCTTTAAAAATATTAAAAAATAAAGGCTAGCTCCTGCCCTGGCTGTCTGGCTCAGTTGATTGAGCACTGGACTGTGAACCAAAGGGTCAACGGCTTGATTCCCAGCCAGAGTATATGCCTGGGCTGTGGGCCAGGTTCCCGGTTCGGGCCATGCAAGAGGCGATTGACGTTCCCCTTGCACATCAATGTCTCTCTCCCTCTCCTTCTCCCTCCCTTTCCCTCTCTCTAAAAATAAATAAATAAAGTCTTAAAAATAAACAAAGGCTAGCTCCTGAGAGAAAAATAAGAGAACTTACTTTCTTCCTTTTTGGAAATGTGTTGGGAGTCTGAGGCTTTATCTTCTTGGCTAGAGGAGTCTCTGCCTCCATGGCAGCCTCATTCTGCTTTCGCTTCTTTCCTGAACCTACAAAATAAAAAGCCAGACTCAGGAGACCAGTTTCCTCTTCCTCTGACCAGGCTGCCACACTGAGGGTCTGCAACTGAAACCTAGTCACTTTGCCTCCTCTCCCTCTCCCACCTCCCAAGAGTATGCATCCCACTCTCTTTGGGGGGAAACCCAGGGACCGAATTCTTTGGATATAGACCTGGCTTAGAAACTGCTGCCTTTGTCTTATCTTCTTCCTCCTTGTTGCTTCCCCTGTCCGCTCTTCCATTCTGGACAGTCAGTGCAGAGCTGCTGGTTTTGGGGGCTTGTGGTCTAGCAGTGCCCTTGCCCTTGGGCTTCTCTTCCTCCTCCTCCTCCTCCTCACTGGAGTCATCAGAAGAACTACTGCTGTTCTCGGCCTTTGCTGTCTTTGCAGAGGCCGGCTTGGAAGTGGCTACAACTCCTGCTGTCTTCTGTGGCTTCTTTTTAACTGGGGGTTTAGACGTCTTCTCTCCCTCCCTCTCCTCCTCCTCCTCACTGCTGGAGCTGTCTGAATCAGAGCTGCTCTCCCTAGCACCCTGAGAGGCCTGTGTGGCAGGCAAAGACAGAGCTGCTTTGGCCGTTGCCTTGGACTTAGTGGTGGCCACAGCCTTCTCTGCCTTCTCCTCTTCCTCCTCGTCCTCCTCACTAGAACTGCTCTCCTCCTCGCTGGAGCTGCTATCAGCCTTTCTGCTCAGAGGCTTCTGGCCACTGGCTGCAGGCTGCTTGGGAGTTGTGGCGGGTTTAGCTGCAGGCTGCTTGGGAGTTGTGGCGGGTTTAGCTGCAGGCTGCTTGGGAGTTGTGGCGGGTTTAGCTGCAGGCTGCTTGGGAGTTGTGGCGGGTTTAGCTGCAGGCGGCTTGGGAGTGGCAGCTGCCTTACTTGAGGGATTCTTGGTAGTGCTGGCTGGCTTGGCAGCAGCTTCATCCTCAGAACTGTCAGAGTCTAGGCAAGAAGAGGATAGAATGAATAGCTCCTCAAATTAGACTGAGGAGAGCCCCTGGAGCACCCACCGCCCTGAGGGCCTCCTTATGCCTTACCTGAGCTATCTGAAGAGCTCTCTGCCGCCTTCTTTGCTGGAGGTGCTTTAGTGGCTGCTTTAGAAATGACTGCCTTAGCCGGCAGTTTCTTTTCTTCTTCAGAGCTTGAATCTGGAGAGAACCCATACGTTAGGCTAGGCCCAGAGTCCCAACCCAACCAGGAGCAATAAAAAGAAAGATCCACGGTCCACAGAGCTTTAGCTGTCTTGCTTCAGTGAGAAGAGGGACAGAGCATTTCTGTTTTCTTATTCCTCAAACTCTCCTCAGACCCACTCAGCACCGGCAATGACTCACCAGACTCATCGCTGCTGTCGTCACTGCTCTCCTCAGGCTGTTTCTTCCCTGCAGCTCTCCTGGGAGCTTGGGTTCCCAGGGACTTCTTGGGTGGGGGAGCAGAAGGCGGGGGGACTGAACTATAGGGACCTGTTTAAAAGGGAGAATGTGCTGGTTTTAAAATATGTACCCAAATTCTTTTGTACTTCTCCTTTTCCTGGAATGGAGCTTCAACCCGTCCCTGGAGTACAGGTTAGAATTAGCAGGGGTGCTGATACGTCATTTTCGAGTCTAGGTTATTAAAAATAAAGAAGTACCTTTCTCCTTCCTCTGAGAGAAACTAGCTTTCACGTCAAGCAATTCTACGAAGACTACACATGGTGACCACAGAGGTCCTTCTGCATGTGGGCCCTGGTCACAGTCACACAGCTTGACCCCCCCAGGCCCAGTCACCTGGTTTTTTCTTCACGGGCTTTTTCTGTTCCTCTTCCTCCTCTTCCTCACTGGAGGAGTCCTCACTGCTGGAACTCTTTTGGGTAGGGGTGGCAGCTGCTTTCACTGGGGCCTTGGCTACAACTTGCTTTTTAGGTACAGTCTGCATCATATAAGAGAATCAGTTACCACAGGAGAATGCTGACCCAACCAATCCTACCAGGAAATGGAAACTGCCCCCTCCACCTCCAGGACCCCCTTCCCTGGGAGAAGTTGTGGCCCAGACCTTCTTAGAGACAGCCGCTGCCTTCTCCTCCTCTGAGTCTTCGCTGCTGCTGCTGCTGCTGCTGCTGCTGCTGCTGCTACTACTACTACTACTACTACTACTAGCTGCTTTGCCATTAGCTACTTTAGGTGCTGCTCGAGTAGGTGTGCCTAAGAAAAAAGAAACAGTGTAAAGTATCGAGAAATTGAAGGAACATAAAAACTTCCTTCCCATTAGCTCAGAACTTAGGAGGCTGTCAATTCTCTGGCCTCCAGAGCAGGCATGAAGGAGACTGCCATGGCTCACTGCGGCAAAGGATGTCTTTCCTGCCCGACTTCAGGAGTTAAACTATTCTTTTAAAATGGTATGATGCGAATAATTTAAATGTGCCCTTGAAGTCTTTCACTCCAACTTCTAGAGAAGCTCCTATAAATCACAACCTAATCTTCGTCACAGGAAAATTAGAATAGAAAATAAAACTTCTCACTTGTACTATGGAATGAAGGTGTAGAAAGAAAGGATGGTAGTGAAAAGCACAAAGAATAGAGGTATAAGTGGTCACAGGAAAACAGGGTTTGTGGGAACATAAAATATCTATGAAATGCAACGAAAAGAATGACAAACTGATACCATTTTTTAAAACGCATCTTCCCTGGCTGCAAACTGTTTCTCTAGTTACTAGCCCCCAATTGTAAAGTCTTTTGCTCACTAATAGCTTCTTTTTAAAAATGTAACATTAATCAGTATTTCTAGTTGAACACCAGCACCATTTCACCTTTGTGCTAAATGAGCAATTTAAACACCCATCCCTGGAGCCAGCTAGACCCCAGCCTGGCCTTTTAGAAAGAAACAGTACCTGGTTTCACTGGGGCTTTAGCCTGAGCTTTAGCTGCTACGGGTGTTGTCTTTGGCGTCTGGTTCTTTGGTGCCTCATCCTCTGAGCTGGAGTCAGAATCGGAATCAGAGCTCTCTGCCTTCTTAGGAGGAGCTTTGACTGCCTTGGGTTGGGGCTTAACTCCCTTCTGTGAGAGAACACACAAGGAAGAGACTCACTCAGCAAGGGCTTCTGGGTACCCGGGGGCATCCTAAGATAAAACGTTTCCCAGGCTCCTCTTATTTTTTAGGGGGAAAGGGAAAACTAAGCAGGGCAGCATATGAAAAGGACAACAAAGTCTTAGTAGGAAACAAAAAGTTCAGCCCCATGATCTATTGGCCCTGTCCCTGCCATTCCCTGTCTGGAGCTCCCAACACTCTACAAAACATACTCCCTCACTCTTGGAGTTCTAGACAGTGTCCCAGAGAAACCCAATACCTCTAGGGAGGCAGGTGGGTTGATTTCCTCTAGATTCAGAGTCTACCTTCACCCTCACTTGCCCTTTCCACACCTTGTACCTCTGTCACCTCTCTGAAAGCTTCCCAGACTTTCTGTCCCTTAATCATTTGCCCACCACCAACGGGAGCACAAGCCAGAGGCCAAGATTTTAGGTTTCTTCTCTCCGATCCCTTAAGCGATCCTCCCCCCCAAGTTGCAAACCTGGACAGGCTTTTTCTTTTTGTCTTCTTCCTCCTCATCATCACTGGATTCTTCACTGCTGCTACTCTCTGATGCTTTGGCTGCATCCTTTCCAGGATGCGGAGGCAGACTGGCACGCTTGACAGGTACAGCTGAACAAAAGCACAGGTACCACTAAGAATCAGCTACGTAGGATAGGCAGACTATAAACCCTTTGCCTGGAACTGCTAACCCCAACTCCTGCCCTGCCTTACCAGCTTTCTTAGCTGGAGGCCCTTGGGCTTTTTCCTCCTCACTGCTGTCTTCACTGCTGTCACTGGATGAAGAAGCCTTCTTAGCCTTCTTAGTCACCGGCCCATTTGCTTGTAACTTCCGTTTTGGAGCCTTGGTGGACCTGCTGAGGTAGCTCAGGCTAACTTCTAGGTGATCAGGACCTTTCCAAACCAAGAAACACACCCCAGCCCACGTAGGGGAAGAAAACAGCCAGAGTGGTACAAGGAAGACTTACTTAAGCCAGAAGCTATAGATGTCCAAGAGGGAAGAGGCATTGGAATCCTGCTGGGTCTGTAGGAGAAAAAATAAAGAGCTGGGTAAGAAAATTTTATCCTGGATGTTCCAGGGGAGATCAGACTTTGTGTTACTGTCTTGTTAAATGGAATCTGTTTTAAGCCCTGGCTGGGTAGCTGAGTTAGTTAGATCGTCATCCTGATATGCAAGGGTTGCAGGTTTGATCCCCCGTCAGAGCACATACAAGAATCAACCAATGAATGCCTAAGTAAGTGGAACAACAAATTGATGTTTCTCCCCCAAAATCAATCAATAAAAAAATTTAAAAAAATGTTTTAAAGTGACCTGTTTTATACATCTGAGAGTTCATATAAATGTTATAGTTTCATATGACTTCTCCTACTTGCACAAAGTAGGAGGAAAATATGCTACTTATGTATCTCCCAATATTTGGTATAAAAAACTTGGGCTATTCCAAGTTTCTGACAAGTTTCTTTCATCTGTTCCCCACCTGTCAATCCTATTTATAAAGCCTTTTTAAATGTGTGTTCCTTTTACGCTAGCAATGTATTATCTAGGAATTTATCCTTACCCATGAAAGAAGGGGACAAACATTTATACTAAAGAGTGTCTGCTGTCATGTGGTTTATAATATCAAATCACTGGAAATCAACTTCCAACAGAACACTGGTAAAAAGCTGTATCACATATACAGTACAGAATTTCAGCCAGCTATTAATGACACTGATAGATATGGTTTTTTAAAAGGTTTTACTTATTTATTTTTAGAGAGAGGGGAAGGGAAGGAGAAAGGGAGAGAAACATCAATGTGTGGTTGCCTCTTGCACGCCCTGCACTGGGGACCTGAACCACAGCCCAGGCATGTGCCCTGACTGGGAATCAAACCTGTGACCCCTTGGTTCACAGACCAGCACTCAATCCATTGAACCACACCAGCCAGGGCAACACTGACAGATGTTATTAACTGGTGCAATAAAAATGGCAAGGTATTGCAGTACACACAAGAGTACAGGCTCAGAGTTAGATGAGCAGAGATGTAAAATTCACCTCTGCCAGTTACTACTGGGTGACCATGAGCAGATTACTTAATTTCCCTGAGATTGTTTTCCTCTGTGTAAGATGGAAATAATACTATACACCATATGTTGTTAAGAGAGTAAGAGACAAAGCATACAAAGGGCTTAGCATCTGGAGAAATCATTTGGCCCTAAGGACTAAGACTGTCACAAAGATTAGTTTTTGCCACATTAAAAAAAAAATCCCAATTCTGAAATGCCCGATTTCATCCAGCCCACTGCAGAAAAACACTCTTTGCAGCCTCCCTCACAGTCAATTCCAAAAAGTTCCAACACAAAAGCAGTGATATTTGGTCACATGGCAGGCCGCACCAGCTCAAGGAAGTCCTTTTTGAGGCTGATCTGATTCTCTCCTTGTGCACCCTGATTCTACTACTAAGAAAAAAAATCTATCTTCTAGTCAAAGACCAGGACTGCCAAAGACCCTCTACCTTCTCTCAAGGTGTTTGGCCATGCAATCATGTCTGCTTTTCTTGAGATTTAGATTCCAAACCTTTCATATTCTTGGTCATCTTCACTTTACATGTCTTCGGAATATCCCAAGTTACCAAAACTATGATAAGAGCTTTCACTCATTGATGTTTTCTGACCACCAGGCACTGGGATTGGCACATGATGCATAGCATATTACTTAAAGTCACAAAAGTCCTATAAAGTGGATGGTGACCTCTCCCCAGAAATAGATACAGACTCAGTTTAAGCAAGCTGCCCTGGTCATACATCTTTAAATGAATGGCAAAGCTTGGTCCCAAAAGTATAGGTATTTGATTCCACAAGTCAAAGATCCAAGCTCACTGCTATGACTGCATAGCAGGACTCTGATGCTCAATGCTGCTTTACCATAACTAAAAGCAGAACCCTGCCTCTACTCTCGTTTATTTTCTTCTTTACTACTGAAAACCCCACCCTTTTAAAGCAGTTTTTTAAATCTTTGAGTCTCCAGTAAATTCGATTGAGAATTAAAGTCAAGTCACATTTTGCACCAGCCAAAGTAAAGCCAAAGAAGGGACCAGGAGCTTCCAACGCCTCCGATGGGACTCAATGCTCCCTCAACGCACTCCGCCAGCCACGTGATCTGGGCCACGCGGGTGCCACGCTGCCGCTACTGCGCTACTCACTAGCAAAAAAAGCAACACTCAATCAGCATTATCTAGTCAGACCCCGCGAACTCCAGGCTTTCTCTGGTCACCACCGAGAACTCGGCTGGCGGACACTACGGACCTCTCTACCTGGAAGGCTGAGCATGACTGGGCCCGGAGTCCTGTGGTCAGCCCACCCCGACCCATGCCCCAAGCCCGGGACTCACAGCGCCTGTTGCCTTGGCAAACTTATTGGCCACCTCCGATAGCTGGTTATCACGCAGAAAGCCGAGCACGAGAGGATACAGATCGCTGGGAACCACGCGGCGCAAGCCGGCGTCCGCCATCCTCCGGGCAATACGCGTCACTACCGTTGCCTACGCACACGCTTCAGGAACTCTGGAACCCTGAGAGGTGGGGACGGACCCGTGTGACGCTATTGCGCCGCGCGGGCGCAGGCGGAAGAGGGGGGCACAGCGGAAGAGGCGGGCGCACTTTCCAAGGCCGTCCCCCCTTCACCTAGATGGCAGAGTGTCGGGGAAGTCTAAGGTTTGCGTTCCCACGAGTGCCGCCATCTTGGTAAGGGCGGAGCCCACCATCTTTCACTTTTTAAGGGAGCCTGGCGTCAAGGGTCACGCCTTTGACATGGCGGGAAAACACCGGACTTCCGGCGCCCGGTTTTGGTCTTTTTTTTTACCTTACGGCAAGCACGTTTTCTGCCAGCCACGGTTTCCCAGCGCCCTACTTGGGATTCCTGTTTCAGAGAAATGAGTGTACCTACGGAGTCTCTAGACTTAGTAACAAGATCTCCAGACCGCCCCTTACCGCCCCGCCACTGGATTCCCACCCTTCGCCTTCACTGCCTCCCTCACCCACAGCGACCTTTTCCTCATTTGCCACCCCAGCCTCTCTGGACTCCCTTAAGATCCTTCAGATCATCCATGGTAGAGATGGGGCGTTGATTCCCACAACTGCCCCTTCCCCAGTCATGTCTTGCCCATGAAACCGTCCCCCCCAACTTATTCAGTCAGAAGTCAGCTCCCCGAAGGTAAAAGGGGTTGTACACCAGACCTGAATGATACAGCACCATAGTCCTGAAACTAACACTTCTACCTCCTGAACCTCCCTGTGGGAGGACTAGAAAATTCCCTCCCTTTATCATGAATATTTAAATATTCAAATAATCAGGCCTGCCCGGTCAATTTCAAATTGTCATTTCTTAATTCTCATTAATGGTAGGCCTTCAATCGTACACACTACCCCTTGACTACTTCCCATTCATGCCCCTCAGGAAGGGAAAGGATACATTTTTTGAGGAGACACACATGCTTGCCTTTCTCAAAATAGGCATTCCCCTCTCCTAGATGTTAACTCCTACATCTCCCTCTGCCCCAGAGATCTACCCATTTGTATGCATTCTTTTAATTTTGTAAGATTTTTATTCATTTTTAGAGAGAGGGGAAGGAGAGAGGGAAACATCAATGTGAGGTTGCCTCTCACATCCCTTACTGGGAACCTACCTGGCCAGCAACCCAGGCATGTGCCCTAGACTAGGAATGGAACCGGTGGCACTCTGGTTTGCAGGCCTGCGCTCAATCCACTGAGCTACACCAGCCAGGGCATATATAATGCATTCTTTAAACATGTGAGCAACTGCTCTGTGCCAAGCATTGTGCTCAAACTAAAATGGTACATGTACACCCAAGTCTCAGTAAAAAAAAAACCCTGTATTTGGAACAAGTATGAGCTTCCCTTAATATTAAAACTGCTTCCAACCCTGGGTTGTGTGGCTCAGTGGATTGAACACAAGCCTGCAGACCAAAAGGTTGCTGGTTCCGTTCGTGGTCAGGGCACATGCCTGGATTACAAGCCAGGTCCCCAGTTAGGGGCACTGCCAGAGGCAACAGATCAGTTTCCTTAACACATCAATGTTTCTCTCCCTCCTTTCCCCTCTTAAAAAAATAAATAAAATTTTAAAACAAAAAAACAGCCCAGGCTGCTGTGGCTCAGTGGATGGAGCGTGGGGCTTGCGAACCACAGGGTCGCTGGTTGATTCCCAGTCAGGGCACATGCCTGGCTTGCAGGCCAGGTCCCCAGTAGGAGCCATGCAAGAGGCAACTACATATTGATGTTTCTGTCTTTTTCTCCCTCCCTTCCACTCTGTCTAAAATAAAATCTTAAAAAAAAAAAAACTATTAAAAAATTAAAACTTAAAAAAATGTTCATTAAAAAAAAAACAACACAAAACCTTCCCAAACCAGTAGCATCAGCACTCCCTTGTTTGAAATGTAGACTCTCAGGCCCCAGAAATCAAAAATCCCCTTTCTAAAAAGATCTCCAGACCCAGCTGGTGTAGCTCAGTGGATTGAGCATCGATCGGCCTACAGACCAAAAGTCACTGGTTTGATTCCCAGTCAGGGGACATGCCTGGGTTGCAGGCCAGGTCCCCAGTTAGGGGTGTGCAAGAGGTAACCAGTCGATATTTCTCTCCCCCTTTTTCGCCCTCCCTCCCCTATCTCTAAAACATAAATAAACAAAAAAGCAATGAAACATGCTGTTTAAATAAAAAGATCAAGAGATTCAAATGCCCCTTTAAGTTTGAGAAACACTGCTTAGATGACTGATTTCACTAACACTTGAGAAGACAAGTTTCAAGTCCCACAGGATTTGGTACCTGACCAAAGCGGGGTCCTAGGAACTCAATGGAGGTAAACATGACGCTGAGTGTGTTGAAAGGAGAAGTGAGTATGTCTGGCACTAACACCACAGAAAGAAAGAAGCACAACAGCACTTAGAGGAGATCTGTCTAATTCATGTTTATTAGTCTGCATAGTGACATAGGTCATCCAAACCCTGGGGGAACCCCTCAGCCTCAGTCACCTCACACAGGAATGCAAATTAACTTGTTTCAATGACTGTTATAAAAAACAAATACCCTTTTAAAAAATCTGATTTAACACAATTTTTATTTCACTTTTTTCATTTCTTTATAAAACAGTCCTCATCTCACTAGCAGCTCTCTCCCCTGGAGTAGGGGAGGGGGATGGAGATGGTTGTACACCTCCAAAGAAGGGGAAGGGGGAGAAGGGCCCAGGGTTACCTCCTGAGGTTCTTCTGGGCCTGTTTCAACAATGTGTCAAAGTCAAGAGAATCAAATTTGCTCTTTACAGGAGCAGGGTCAAAGTCTTCCCGGTTGGAGTCTATAAAGGTAGAGAGAGACAAACATCAAGGTCTCTGACCACACTTGCCAACCACAGGGTCCTGAGATGGCTAGCCACCTCCCAACCCAATAACGATTCTAAGTCATCCCACCCCGTAGGTTGTGTGTCAGATGAAGACAAGTCCGCCTAGCCCACTCACACAAAGCTGGGAACCCTTCCAGGAAAATGAGGTACACCAAAAAGCTCAGGGCCTCCCTCCACTCACCAAGATCAGAATAGCTTCTCTTGCAGAACTGCCTTCGGCCCCCAAAGCAGAGATCAAAGGGCTGCTCATCTGCCTGCCTCAGCTTGTGGCCACTCTCGATGGCTGCAAATGCCTCCTCAGCATAGCGGTAAGTGACGAAGCCATAGTTGTCACTGATGGGGAAGGTGAGGCACAGGCTACTTGGGCACATGCCATGGAGAAGAAACAGCCTCCCCGGGGTAGAGGGGGACTGAGGTGATTCTTCTTGTTCCCCAGTCAACCCACTGAGTGGGAAATGAAGCTGTCTGACTTTGACCAGCACACCCAAGCGAGGAGGAAAGACAAAGAAGCATCAAGGTCCATAAATGGGACAGAAGAGACATCCTGACCTTAGGGCCCAAGCTTACCCTTGGACACGGAAGTGGATGGTACACTCCTCAATCTCTCCAAAAACAGAGAACCTCTGTTTTAGTTCTGACCGAGTCATGCGGCCAGGTATCTTCCCAATGAAGACCACTCTTCTCTCTTCCTATGTAGGGTCAAGGAAAATTCACATAACCATGAGCCAGGGCCAGAGCTACAGACAGCTTCGTGAGAACAGGGCAAGCTCCCTCCTTCCATGACCTGTTCCTCTACTCACTATTGCACGCTCCTTCTGCAGCACTCTCTGCCTTTGGTAATGGTCATGTGAACGATAAGAGCTGTACCTGACAAAAGAAGGTGCCATCAGCCCCCCAGACATAAGACAGCTGAAGTCTCAGGACTCTCAGGCACTTGTACCCCAGATGCACTGACTCCCTGAACACACGCTCACCGCCGCCTCCTGTCACTTCTCCGGCGGGGGGATGGGGAGCGGGACCGGCTTCGAGAACTAGATGAGGAGGATGAGGAAGATGAGGAAGAGGAAGAGCATCTTCGGGAACGTCCAGAGGAACTGCAACTGGACCTGTAAAATAAAGGGGCACGTAGGAATGCTGGAAATGGTGCAGGTATATTTCACTTACTTCACCTTGGCTGCAGCCCTGCCTCTCTATCAGGAGGCTCAGGACCAAAGGCAAAGGAGAGCTGAAGAGATCTAGGAAAAACTCACACAGATGACCAAACTGAAGCCTTCATAAACTTTAGATGTATCTGGAATGTTTTAGTGTTTTGGCATAGGTCATGTTTATTTTCAATTATGCAATTAAAAATTGGTAGTATTTAACAAATGAGAAAGAAGGAAAATAAACACTCAAGAGATAATGGCCTCCTTACCTAAATGGGAAAAATTTGGGTCTGTTACCAGAAAAAAGGTACTGCTGGGAAATAGATGAGGCCAGAGGGACACCCAAAGGAACTGCTCAGGCTCTTTCTTCAAAAGGAGATTAAAAAGACTGTCTGCCACTAACCCACAATCCCACCAGGAAAACACCAGAAATGAGGACTGATAGTGTTCAAAGAAATCAACATGATCAAGATCAAACCCTAACAGTCTCCCCACCGGCAGGTCTCAAGGAAGCAGAGACCTCGGGACACCCCAAACTACAAGAGGACAGAAGCTATTTCCTCACAGCTTGCCTCCAACAACCCAGGGAAGTGGAAGAAGATAAAAGCCAAAGACAGAAATAGAAGTCTTAGTGCCTGAAAGTATCAAACTCGATGTGCAAAAAGCTTTCAAAATAAACCAGAGTAGAGTACATGAACCTCCTAAATGGAGAGGACCTAATAAGCCATCAGAGCTCACCTTCGCCACCTCTTGTGTGGGGGGGAGAGGGACCTGGACCGGGATCGGGATGAAGACGACGATGAGGATGAGGAAGATGCTTCACTGGTCCGGTTGGACCCAGAGCTGACAGAACTGCTGCGGCCACGATGGCCCTGCCAGCCCCGGCTTGGGGGGCTGGCTGACCTGCAGGCTTTTTGATAACAACGCATTGGCCGCTGCTTGACTGAGGGCTCAGGGGGAGTCCTAGTGTTGTCATTCCGGCTGGGCGAGGCCTCAGGGGACAGCAAGGCAGATGGGGCAAGACAAGGAGCTGGAGGATGTGCCTGCTTGTTGCTAGTCCTGTGATCAAGTGGGTCCTGGGAGAGAGCTGGGCCTGGGGGCAGGGGGGCAGCTGGGCCCAGGGACAAGACAGGTTTGATGGTGATATCCTGATGGCGTTTGACATTCCATCGGGAGCCTGCCTCTGGAAAGACTAGGACAGGCATCTTTTTTGGGGGGGTCCTGCTCCGGACACAATAGTCATGATCCCCAGAGCCCACATGAACTGGACTAGGGCCATGGACCCCTTCTTGGAGGCGGGCTGCAGCTGGATGTTTGGCCTCTGTAACTCCTTCAGGCTTCAGGGTTCCCTCCTGGGCGGTGGACTTAGAAGATTTGACTTTGGCCAGCAGGGAAACAGCAGCCAAGGGCTTCCATAACTGGTGGGGAGGGGTAGCTGGAGGGGTGAGCCCTGTGAGGGGAGGGAGGATGGAGATAGCAGGATGAGATCCGATTCTACACTTCCAAACACTGTGTATATAGGCTCCAGAGAACCCCACCTCATCTCACAAAGTACACCAACCGTCCACAGCCCAGCCTCGCCAAAGGGTGCCACTGCTCCTTCCCCCAAGCTCCTCACGTTGGGGACCAGCAACAGAAACCCAGACAGCCAAGGTCTTCCTGAACCCCTGAACCATTCACTGCTCCAATCTAACTAGTGTCCAGGGCCTGCCTGGTCTACCTCTGCATACCTAGACCCCTCTACCCTACTCCAGCACTGTCTGACTTCAGGGTACATCTTGCCTGGACTCATGTAACCAGCTTCCGATGATCCCCTACCTTGGGGTTCATACCTGTCCAACTGTCTTCTACATTCCTGCTGGAGGGAGCACCCAAAAACCAATTTGGTAAAGCTTTTTCAATTGCTTCTTCAATGAACAGGATAAAGTCCAAATAACTTAAAGTTCCCATAATCTGACCTCCTACTTACCACTCTGGCTTTATCTCTTGCTTTAGCTCTGCCCCTGTCCCCAACCCTGATCAGACAGTAACACTAGAGCCAAACTAAACCACCTGTAATTCCCTGAAACATACCAGGCTGACTTTATTTCTTCAGTTCACTCAAGATGCTCCATCTACCTAGAATGCTCAGTTCCCTAAACCTACCTGATTGGTATCAGTGATTTTCTCAAGCCTATTTCGGAGATTACCTTCCATACAACCCTTCCCTGACTGCCCCTTTCAGACCCCACCATAACCCCCACAGGCTTCTTTAACACACAACCTCTGCTACTCAACATATTCATTTTACACACTTGACCCTGGACTGTGAGAACCTCAAGGATGAGGACCAGATCTCTATATCCCCAACACCTACCCACGCGTGGTGCAGAACAGGCTCTATAAACATTTGCTGCATAAACTAATCAAAGGCAGAATTCCCCATCCTGAACCCACCTGCCACGTTGGCCAATTCTGGGGCTTGTAACCGGTCTAGGGGCCGCTTCTCCTGGGGAGGGTCAACGCTGCTGGCGGGGGGGAAAAGGGAAAGCCTGGTTCATTCCCTCCTTGACATCTTGTACATCTGCTTTCCTCAGAAAGCAACAGGAAAGGGGTGTGTGCAAAGAAGAATGGGATGCACATCTGCCCCTATCATTCTACTCCAGCACAAAAGGTGTCTTGATGACTAAACTGTAGGTAAGGGCTCAGCTCAGCCCTGCCCAATGCCAGCAGGCAGACTTCCTTCAAGCCAGGAGCCTTACCTACTGGGCTCAAACCAACCCAAAAATCAATGTGGATAGGAATGTGCTTGGCAGAATAACATGGGGTACCGTAAACAAGAAAAATGAAAAAAGGCCTCTCAGTACTGAGAGATTGGGGAATAAGGAGGTCTAGGGTGCCTATGTCCATCAAGGAGTCAGGGAAGCCCTAGCCATGAACATCTTCCCCCACTTATTTTAAACTATCACCAGTGTTGAACAAGTTTAAAATTTGTTAAATGAGCCCTGGCTGGTGTGGCTCAGTGGATTGAGTGCCGGCCTGCAAACCAAAGGGTCACCAGTCGATTCCCAGTCGGGCACATGCCTGGGCTTCAGGCCAGGTCCCCAGTTAGGGGGCACGTGAGAGGCAACTGATTGACGTGTCTCTCAAGCATCAATGTTTCTCCCCCTCTTCCTCCCTTTCCCTCTCTCTAAAAATAAATAAATAAAAGCTTAAAAAATATATCATTTATTAAATGAAAGGAAAATCCCCAGAGGCATGACCTGCCAGAAGACCAAAGGTACTCGCTGGTATACATCCTCCTACCTCTCCACCCAAGACAATGCCCAGTAGTGATGAGCTGAGCACAGGGATGGGGAAACAGGGCAAGACTCTAGAGCTGATGAGACATCCCTGCAACAGAGGCATCCAGGGGACGGTCCTAGAGCGCCAGCCGGCTGCTGACCAACAACTGTAGGGTAACTTGCTCACACGTCCCCAGACTTACCCTGAGTTTCCTACAGCCAAGCTGTCAGCAGGAGCCGGGGGAGGGCACTCCTTTTTGGCTGCAAAGAAACCATACTGGTTAAAAGCCCAGCCAGATGTTCCAAATTGAGGAGGTATAGAAGGGCTGGCTTTGAGACCCAAAAGAGGAAAATCTACTCTGCCTACGTATTCCACTGGGCATTCCCCAGAAAGATCCATCCTCTTCCAGGACCAGGTACTATGTTTAATGTCTCTTCTCTCCCCAGAAACATCCACACTCCCCAATGAATCTGAGACAAGAGTCCAAACTTCTAAGCCTAACTCAAGGGTCTACGTGACCATCCAAACTTTTTAAGTCTTACAGCCTATTCTTACTCTATATTTATATTTTGTCTGAATTATAGATGCCCATTCCAATTCAGGAGTCATTCCTGCATATTTCTCTCCCCAGTGAGACCACAAGCTCCTTGAAAACAGGATATAGCGTCCTCCATGGCACCAAAAACCATGCCCTGAACTGCAGAAGCTGAGCTATCTGTTGCCTTCTCAATATACCATATTCAATCACTGTTATACCCCTGCCTTTATTCACCACACGCATCCTATGAAATCCTGTCTTTTGAAGTCTAGCTTGAGAGCCACTTCCCTCTAGAAAAATGTCCCCAAACAATCCAACCCACATGGACCTCCCTACTGGTTTAATCTTTATATTAAGTACCAGCTGTACCCTCTCCCTGGCTGAGACTGCTCTAGTAGCTGAGACTCCCCCAGTCTAAGTGACTTGAAACTGGGCCCAAAGGAAATATCAACAAAAGAGGTTGGAACAAAGCTACCCAGATTCCCTCACCTTCTGATTTCTCAAATTGCTCCAGCAGACTGGACAGGTCCGATGCTTCAATTCCTGTAGAAGCACACAACACAGGACTGGAAACCAGCTCCTTATCAACTGAGTATACAGGTCCCAGGAAGTCCCTAATCACCTCACTTTTTCTATGACCCCCCTCCCCCCCCACTCACTGTACTAAGTAAATTAAGGCAGCAACACAAAGCAGGAAAGAATTAAACAAACCCAAAGCTCCACCTCTCAAGAACCCTCCAAAGAATTCCAAAGGCCAGTCCATGTAGCTGCTTTATCCTGATCTATGGAGGACATTCCACACCCAACCTCCATGCCCTTCTTCACACTACTTGTACTGCCTGGCACTCACCGATCTCACTGATGAAAGCCTGCACCACATCCTCAGGACCCTGGGTACATGGGGTTGGCAGGAAGGACAGTTTCCTTAGACGAGCTGGGTGAACAGCAGGCAACTTGGTGACAGTGCTCTGCCTGGGTGTGGGAACAGCCTTGGCAACAGGAGAGGGGGTCTTCTCCCTGGACACTGTCTCTTGGGTTTCAAGTTTTAGCAACTCTGATGCAGGCTCAATAGTCACACTCTCAGCAGACAGGTGTGATGAAGCCTTATTTTGTGGGTTTTGCACTGGAGCGCACACCTTGTGTTTCAGATGGGGAGATCCAGGCACTGGTTTGGCCTCCACCTTAGTGGACTCTATCTGTGGAGCTCCCTGGACGGCTGACTCATGACTGAGAGGAGCCACTGGCACAGGAAGTACACTTTCAGGAGGGTCAGCTGGGATGACACTGGGCTCCACTTTGGGTGGGGGAATAGCTTTCCCAACAGAGGCTAGAGGCGAAGGTGGTGGGGGGACAGCGGGCCAGAATGGAGGATGTCGCAGCCCCACACCCCATCCCAAGGGCCCGTAAGTACAGCTAGAGCTGTAAGGTGGCACTGGGGTAGGAGGGGGTACCCAAGGCACACTGCAAGTGGGGGGAATGGTATAGGTGCCAGGAGTACCAGACACTAGGGACACTGTTGGTGGGGGGGGCAGACAAGGATAACCAGGAGACACCGGGGGATAACAAGGCCAAGGTAGCATGGGGGCATAGTGAGTATAAGAATCAGGTGGCACTGGCCCCACAGACACTGGAAGACTAGGAGGCTGAAAGGGTGGTGGGGGCAGACTGGGGACCCCTTGCCCACTTGCAGGAAGAGGCAGCATGGGGGTCATGCCTACCCCACCTGGTGGAAAAGGCAGAGCAGTGGGCATTGTGGGGGGAATGGACTGCACAGCAGGAGGTGGAAGTCTTGCTGGCAGTGGCATCTCTTGGGATGACACCTGCTCAGTGGGAGTTGAGGCTATAGATTTGCTTGCAGGTGGCTCAGGACTAGAAGCAGCAGGGCTGGGACCCACAGGCACAAAGCAAGCCTCAGGGCTTTTCTGCAGAGCTGTCTTTTTGGCTGGGGTTGGTGGGATAACAAGACAAGGGATGTCTGCCAGCCCTGTGGGAGTCTCTGGGAGGCTGGGCCACTTCCCAGATGGGGGCTGGCAACTCCTTTCTTCTGCCTCTGCTTGGCGTTGCTGCCTTCGTCGACGGTACTCAGATAGGCTAAGAGGCCTAGGTTTAGTTTCCTGGGTTGTAGCACTGGTACCACCCTCTACCTTCAGGGGACCCACAGCCTCCCTGACTTCAGGAATGATGGCCTTTGGGGGGTCCAAGGATTCTGACTCCAGAAGGAGCTGGGGGGTTGGACTCCCCTGGGCTGATGATACTGCACCACGTCTGGGATCAGATGGCCTAGACTTAACAAGCACAGGGCTAACTGGAGCCAGGTCATCAGGAACAGAGTCAACTGGTACTAGGTTGGCTGAGACAGAGTCAACCGGTGGCAGGTCATCTGAGGCAGGAACAACCACTGCAGGGTCAACTGCTCCCGAGTCAGCCAGAACTGGCTCAGTCAACACTGGGCCAGCTGGGAGAGCGTCAACCAGCTCTGAGTTGGCTGAAGGAAGGTCAACCAATGCAGGGTCAACAGGTACAGGGTCAGCTAGAAGAGGGTCAACTGTACTGGGATCAGCTTCAACAGAATCAAGTGGCATGGGGTCAGCATGAGCAGAGTCAACAAAGGAGAGATGGGTTGGAACAGGGTTGGCTTCGATGGTGTCACCCAGGTTAGGGCAAAGATCTAGAGGACCTTCTTTAGCAGGACTAGCTTGTACTGTACTACTCTCCAAGTTCCCAGAGCTAGGCTTCTCCAAGGAAGCTGCCCAGGCCCGAGCCCAGGCCCGAGGCTTCCCTCTACCACGGGGAGGCCCAACCTCTCTTTGAAGTTCCTCTTGAGGCAAACTACCTGCCTGCGAGATCACCTCTGTAGCCATAGTAGGTTGCCCACAAGAGGATGACCTCAGCCTCCTGGCATAGCCTTCTATACAAGCTGCTGGCTGTTCCTTGTTCTTCTTCCTCCTGCCCTTTCGAGCCCTCTGTGAACTCAGCACTGCATTGGCTGGTGGGTTCTTAAGCCCCTTGGGTGTCATTGGCTCCATAACCTCCCTGGGCTCCAACAAGGCTGACTCTAGCTTTTCCTCTGAGTCCAGTGACAACACCTCTTTCTTAGAGCAGAGAGCTTCCTTGGGCACAGCAGCCTCTGGCTCTGACTCTAGTGTAGGCAGGAGCAGCTGCAAGGCCGGACTGGCTTCTAGCGAATCATCCAGGAGTACAGGCTGGGGTCCAGCAGGGATCTGATGCAGCACAACTGGAATCTCCAGGTCACTGCCGGCTGTGGCTGCCTGGCCCACAATCTCCAGCACTACACAGTCCTCAGGCAGTGTCAGATCACCTGTTTGCTCCTGAAGTCCACTCTCCAGTGACATCAGGTGGGTGAAGCTGGGCAGGCAGTATGGGTGCATGGCCCGCACCAGCTCACTCAGGGAAGAGATGCTCTTGTCACCGGCTGTCCGCACTGCCGTCTCTGCTGCTACTGCTTTATCTTCCCCCACGGGGCATGCCAGGTGCATGGGGAAATCTGGGATGCTATTCATGGAGTTATCATGCTCCCCAGCAAGTACGTGGCCACTGAAGCTGGCCACCTCCTCCTCTTCTTCCCCGTCACTACGCTGTTGGGGAGAAGGGGACTGGCTCCTGCGAGGCCTGGATCTTGGGGTTCTCCAGCTAGGAAGTTTGGGGGAGGAGG
This sequence comes from Macrotus californicus, assembly GCA_007922815.1. Lineage (NCBI taxonomy): Eukaryota > Metazoa > Chordata > Mammalia > Chiroptera > Phyllostomidae > Macrotus > Macrotus californicus. The sequence goes on along the minus strand of VMDR010004109.1, from coordinate 35,560 downwards.
TCTCCAAGAAGGACGGTGGGGAAAAGTCCCAAGGGGAATCTGTGAGAGACATTTCAACCTACAAGAGAGAAGAGAAGTCATGGAAGGCATTTTCTCCAGAGCTGTCCCCACACATTCCTCTCCCCTGAGATTCCCTGAGGATCCCTAAGTCAGGCTTACCCCACTCACTTTACTACTGCCCGTGCTGGGTCCCAGCGGGTCAACTGGGGTGATGAGGTCACGGTCCGAGGGTGTCCGAGAGAGGGTTAGCAGCTTGTGCAGCTAAGAGGGAGAAAAGGACCTGAGATGAGTCTCTGCTTCAGAACTAGGTGAGTTGGTCCAAAGACATACTGTGCACCAACCACACAACCCTTCTCCTGGTCCCACACTCACAGAGGAGCCCTCCTGAGGTGACACAAGCAGCTCGGAGTCAGGAATGCTATCAAATGGAGACAGGTTCTCGGAATCTGCATTGTCCAAGATCTCCGTGAGAGCTGTGAGCAGTGACACTTCATTCTGGTCCTCCAGTGATAGCCTGCTCTGCTCCAGAAAGACAATAGGAAAGTCCCACACCAACATCCCAAATGACCTACTGAGCTACTAAGAGCTAGATGCCAAGAGAATCAGTTTCCCAGGCTCTCAGTTCTGCTCAATTTGCCAGGGACAAATTTGAGTACCAGAAGGCATGAGTTCCAATCTCATTTACTACCATCCACTTCCTTTCTAGTGTCAACAGAAACCTGTCAGCCCTGGCTGGTGTGGTTCAGTGCATTGAGCACCGGCCTGCAAACTAAAAGGTCACTAGTTCAATTCTTAGCCAGGGCACATGCCTGGGTTCTTGGGGCACTCGAGAGGCAACTACATACTGATGTTTCTCTCCCTCTCTTTCTCCCTCCTTCCCCCTCCCACTGAAAAGAAATAAAATCTTAAAAAAACAACAACAACAACAAAAAACAAACAAACAAACAAAAAAAACCCAGAAACCTGTCAAAATTGAGTCTTAAACTTATGTTTTAAAAACTCCTTCCACCCTCAAGTTAAAAAATGGGATGCTCAGCAGACAACCCTTGGCTAGGCTGGAATTGGGCTCAAAAAGGGATCAGACCCTCTGGACATTAAGTCAGGGGCCCAGGCAAGAGAAAAGGCCTTAGACTACAGTTCAAGCGTGCCAGGTCATCCTTAAATGGGACTTAATCTGGCAACCTGCAGGCCAACTCTCAATTAGAGACATAAAATACACTTCAACTACTCAGGTTGGGTATCCATGAGCCAAGGGTCTGGGAGAACAAAGCCACTGAGCCATAACCTCCCCATGCAAAGCTTCTGTCTGAAGACTTCCAAGCCCAGCTCTAGCTCACCTCTCCAAGACTCCCAAAATCCTCGATGAGGGATATGAGGGAAGCATCCATGTAGCTTTGCATGGTCCCCAGGAGTGTCTCATCCTGCAGCATCAGCTCTTCCATCTCCAGGTCCTTGTCCTTCAGACAGGAGCCCAGCCGAGACAGACTGACAAAGCCAGAATCATCCACCTCTTCATGCAGCAGCACCTGGGGCAAAAGAGGAGAAGGTCAGAAGGGCACTGTGAAGGCTGCAGGATACGGGCCCTCTGGGGCAGCTGATTGATTTGCTCTGTAAATTAGGTGCCCAGCCCTCCACCAATAGCCCCAGACTCAGCAGGAGCCCCACCACAACCCAATCTCCAGACTTGGTGAGCAGAGAGGACAGCTCACGAGCCAAAGCCCCAACCAAGATAGCCGTGTTCAAGGACCTTCTGTGCAAAAAACTGTTTGGACTATATCCAGAAACAGATGGGGCCACAAGGGATTATTGAACTGGGGGTTCAAAACATCAAGACTGTTCAGAAGAGATGTCTGCTGGAAGTGTGAAGGCAGACAGTCTGAAGGGCAACACTCAAGGAGAGAAGATTAGGAAGCAGGCAATTCAGCTACCACGACCTTACCTCCCTCAAACCCTCTCACACTTCTCTTCCCTGCTTCGCTCAAGTCCCATCTTCAAGAAGACTCCTCAGGGGGCCCCAACTCAAGATGCTCTCTCCCCTGAATTTACACATGTTTCTGTATCACTCACTTTTCTGGTGATCACATCCTGCCCCCTCCCCAGCCCATGACATTCTTTGCATCATTACTAAAACTAGATTCCAAGTTCTTTTGGGGCAAATAATCCTTCATATCCTATTGGCTTTCATATTTTTTTTGGCTTTAGAAGGGTTTAAACTGTCCACACACTTCCTGGTCACCCATGATGCCTAGCACAATATCTTATACACAGCTGATATTCACACTTAATTCACACTTTTAAAAAAAGTTTTTAAAGTGTTTACTGATTTTAGAGAAAGAGGAAGGGGGAGAGAAAGAGAAAGATTGATGTGAGAGAGAAACATTGATTGGTTGCCTCCAATACATGCCCGACCAGGGATTGAACCCATAAGCTAGGTATGTGCCCTGACCAGGAATCAAACCCAACGTTTTAGCACACCCGACAACGCTGCAGTCAAGCCATGGCAATCAGGGCACTTACTTTACGCTTTTATTTTGAAGGCCCTACATTGTGCCACCCAATCTCTCAATGGTAGTCCCAAGGGAAAAAAAGTCTCTTCCCTATCCCTACCAGGTGAGAGCAAAAGATGAAAGCTTGATTCTGTAGATGGAGAGCCCCACCCCACCACCTCCCTGAGAACCAGCACTCTTCAGCCATGTTAGGCAGGGAGCCACCCGTCCAGGCCTGTCAAGCGAGTGGGTGTGGGCAGGGCCAGAAGTGGCTGGAATGGGGCCGGCAACGCCAGAAGCCAGAGGCACGGGTATCTTCACTATGGGAAACATATGATGCAAAGACCAGAGAATAGGAACGAACATGGACAAGTCAGCCCCTTCCCCTTCTCCAGCAAAGGGAAATTCTGTACCTCTTCCAAGTGGGTAAAAAAAAGCAACAGGTGTAACTACACCCCATATCCACCCTTCTACCAAGCTGAGGATAGATACCCTGGGAGAGGAAGGGCTGGATAGGAACTCTTTAGGAAGCCAGGCCCAGAGACAAAGTGAAAGGTGGCAGGTTTTAGGCACTAACTCCTCCCAGACCTTCACAATCCTGTAATTACAACCAGCAGCTGAATAGCACCTGGCTCAGCAAACACTCCAAAGTGAGCAAGGAGGCCGCATCTCAACTTGCCCTGCCACTTACCTGGCCCAGAATCTCAAGACAATGACCAGCTCTACAAACCACTCATCACCACTTCCAACAGACAAGTACTAGAGCCCCAGTCAGAGACAACCCCTCTTCACCTGACCTCACCCAGCACTCAATCTTCACACAGGAGAGCTCCCAGAGTACCCAGATCATCTGGGGTTGCTAAGCCCAGGCTAAAAGTAGGCCCACATCCAGTTTTGTCCCTGCACAGTTCAAAACCAGCTACGAACTTTTAAAAATAAATCTGATCACTTCTAGAGGCCCTCCCTAAATCCCTCCAATGGTATCTTACTGCTCTTGATATTAGGTTTAAACTCCTTAATATGGCTTACTGGGGTCCTGGGTCTTCCCCAACAGACTTCTGCCCCAGGGTGTCCTCTCTCACCACCCTGCCTGTCTCTCTACACACCAGTCATATAGGTCTCGCAGCTTCTCCAGTAAGCCATGTTCTCTCCCACCTCAAGGCCTTCACATATAATTCCCTCTGATGAAAGCGTCCCCCACCCACACACAACCTTTGAATCTCAGCTTAAAATGCCCTTTCCCAGACCCTACAAAGTAGATTACTACTGCTAATTATATAATCTCAAATATGCACTTTCCTTATTGTCTTTCTAGCCTGATAAAAACACAAGATCTGCCTTGGCCGGTGTGGCTCCGTTGGTTGGAGTGTTGTCCTCTCCATCAAAAGGTCGAGGGTTCAATTCCTGTTTGGCACACACGCCCAGGTTGTCGATTCAATGCCCCGTCGGGCACTACAAGAAGGTGTATCTCAACTTGCCCTGCCACTTACTGGACCCAGAATCTCAAGACAATGACCAGCTCTATGAACCACTCATCACCACTTCCAACCGACAGTAGATATTTCTCTCCCCTCCCCCTTCCTCTTTTGCTACAAAAGCAATGAAAAAGTATCCTTGGGTGAGGATAAAATAAGATCCTATAGGACGGGGCCCATGAGTGGTTTATCACATATTCCCTGTGTCCGAATATAATGCTATCTCAGTAAATGGCTGGTTGACTGGCTTCCACACATGGTTCTTGGGGACCAGGGGGCAGAGCAGGGCAATCTCTCCATGAGACCCTCTCCAACTCCAAATGACCACCCAACTTGGACTACAGCTTATATCAAGAACTCTTCCTGACTCTCCCGCAAAGCACAGGAAGCACCACTCCCACAAGATGTGACCTCTGAGGAAAGGAAGGAAGAGGTGGCAGCTCCCAAGTTAGGGACTCAGAAGCCATTCTCTCTTGGGCAAGGGTCTGGACCGGTCTACTGGAAGTGACGTTACCTGGCAGCTGCAGCCCAACTCCCACCGGCAGAACAAAAAAGCTTTCAAGGCCTTGGCTTCATTGCTTCAGAGTTCAAACTAAGTCCTGCTAACCTCCACTCGGGCTGGGAACTTTTAAGAAGCCCTCTGCTGAGGAGTAAGAAGGTAACTTTTGAAGCACGGAGAACTGAAGGCCAAGAAAAGAAAATTTTAACAGAAAGAACCCTCCACCTCGATCCAATAAATGTTCACCTAGTGTTGTTCCCAAATTGCCTCCAACTTTTCCCACCCCCAGCAAAAATCCCACACAACCTTACACAATGACCACCCCAATTTGTATCAGTTCACAGGAGCAAGACTTAGCTGCCTCCTCAAAACAGATGCTGAAGGAAAAAGTGAGAAGTTGAGAGAGGATTATTCTTTTCCTTCCTTAAGCTTGTCCCCTGTACACATTGACACTCTCCATTCCCCTTGAATCAAGAACGAGGCAGGACTGCAGGCAACCAAAATGCCAGTGCCCGTGACTCACAACCCAGCCCAAGCTGGTCAGGCAGAGGCCGCCACAAGCTCACTCCACAGCCCTTCAACCTCAGCCCTCTACCCTCCCCAGCACACGCGGCCATCAGCACATCTGGAAAGTCCTTCACCATCCGCTGTCCTACAGGCGCCGCGGACCAAAGCAGGAGTAAAAAACTCCAAGGCTCTGAGCAAAGTTGACTCTAGCAGCCCCTACTTTCCTTCCCGGCCAGGGGCCCCCAGCCCGGTCGGAGATGGCGGGACCGGCTGAGACACACCCAGTTCCCGGCAGCGCGGCTCCAGCACCGATACGAGACGCCGGGCAGCCTGAGGCGGGAGCCACGTGGACATCCCCTCCCCGCCCCAACGAGGACCCGCGGCCCCCCCCCCCCAACCCGGAGCCCAATCCACGTGGGTGCTGGGGCCCTCTGGAGGGGGAGGGGAAGCAGATAAGTTCTCCGGAGAAAATCGCTCCCCCACAGACCACGTGGCTCCGAAAAGGCACTGCGGCGCGGGGATAGGGGCAACCCCCACTCGGCATCCTTAGAGGGAGGTCTCAGCCCTCGACTCCAAGCCCCAATCCCTCACCTCCCCCCCCATCACGGGCCACGTTTCCAACACCAAGCTGCGCTCCTTCGCCGTTCCGCAGGAATGGCCGTAGGGACCCTGCCTCTGCCCGCATCCTACCAGCAAAGGGCCCAGTCCACTCGGCCCAACCTGTCTCCCACAGCCACCCGGCATAGACTCCGGAGCGCTTCCTCCCTTTCCTGTGGCGTCCACGTGTCACCGCCCGGCACACGCCGCTTTGCTGCCAGCCGCGGGCCGCCCGCCAGCCTCTCACCTGCTCCCCGCCGCTCACAGTGCCCACAGTCCCATACGGCGCTTGGCTCCGACTTCCCTTCCTGCTGCCGCGAACTCCACCGCCAGGGTCGGGGCCAGGGCCCCCACTCGGAGGCGGCGCGACTCGGTCTCTCCGTCCCCGGCGCGCCGCCATCTTGGCCCCTGAACACCCAAGCGCAGCTCTGATAGCCGGCGCCGCCTCCAAGTCGCCTGCCTCGCCCAGCCGGTTGTGGGAAGAGAACTACAACTCCCGGAAGACCCTGCAAGACTACGAATTCCAGAAGGCCGTGCGGCGAGACCCACTCTCCCCACACACACTTGCACCCGGAAGGAGGGCAGTGGGCTCACGAGGGATCCTGGGAATAGTAGTCGCTTTAATGGACTACTATAGGCATAGTAGTCTTGCTATGGCATACGTACCGTAATGCTTAGTTTTTCTCTGTGGGGTACCCAGTTAGGGGTAATAAGGAGAGAGTTGACATTTGCGCATCTTTTTATTTTCCTAATCTGTCCAACTGACGGAACACCCTCTTTTGTCTGATGCTCTGCCTGCTATACTGTACATTCCTTTCACTCCAATCCAAGCATGCCTATGTTTTGAAACAGTACCTCCTAGTGGGCACGCGCATTCCAGGCTCTAACCCTCACCTAATCTCATACTGCGGCACTACTGCGAGTTTAACCTTAAAACATTGCATTCTCAGCGTCTATCCCGGACGCTGAAAAACTCAGGCTGGCGTCTCATTACCAAATGTCCTGCGATGATGCAAACAAATCACCTTGCTGCCCTCCGAAGGCAACAGGTGTTCTCCTGCCTTGGTTTTTCCGTCTGGGGTACTCGAACCTCGAAACATCTTTCATACCCTATTTTATCCAGGAAAGCCTTTTTTGATCACCCCAGCCAATCGTGATCCCTCTCTGTATTTCTACAGTCGATTACTATCTCTACTATTCACTCACTTGCCATTTAGAAGTTACTTCATATTGTTTTCCTACTTTTTTAAAGTTTTTTATTACAAAAGTTTAAAAATCATTTCAAAGAACGCAAAACTATATAAAGTAAAAAAAATACACTTGGCCTGCAAATTCCAGTTCTCCCCAGATTCAACCCTTGTCACCTTGTGTATATTCATCCACACTTTTTCTATGAATATAAAAGTCTATAGGGTTACACATTTTTGTTGTATTTTTGTCTTTTTTTGTTGTTGTTGTCGTTGTTTAAAAATAGAACCATTCTATGGCCTGGCTGGTGTGGTTTAGTGCAGCGGTCCCCAAACTTTTTGGCACCAGGGATCGGTTTTTCCACGGGCGGGAGCGAGGGGGGGAGGGGGGGAGGCTAAGGCGGGGACTGGAGGCGGAGATCAGGCGAGCTTCACTTGCTCGCCTCTGCACACCTCCTGCAATGGACTGGGGGGGGGGGGGGGGGGGGGGGGGCTGGAGGACTAAGACAGGAGGCGGAGCTCAGGAGAGGTACCCTGGAGGCCCGATTCCTTATAGGCCACGGACCGATATCCGTCCGCGGCGCTGGGGGTTGGGGACCCCTGGTTCAGCGGATTGAGTGCTGACCTGCAAATTGAAAGGCTAAACCTAAAGGTCGCAGGTTTGATTCTCAGTTAGGGCACATTCCTGGCTTTAGGTCCAGGTCCCTGGTTGGGGGCGTAGGAGGCAATGAGTTCATGTTTCTTTTTCTTTCTCCCTCCCTTCCCCTCTCTAAAAAATAAAGAAAATCTTTTTTTTTAAAAAAGGACCATTCCATATGTATGGTTCTACAACTTGCTTTTTTTTTCATGTAACACTGTTCATTCATTACCCAAATATTTACTGAGATCTTAGACAGTACCCCTTTCATTATATGGGTATATCATTATTTGTTATATTTATTTCCAGTTTTTCACTATTACAAATGAAGTTACAGTGAACATTCTTGTACATGTGTATATGTATATTTGCACTTTTGTTTGGAATAGTTTCCTTGAAAAGAAATTGCTGAGTTAAAGATGTATACATTTGAAATTTTGGTGGATAATGCCAAATTGTCCTTCAAGAAGGTTGCATCAGCATACATTCTCACAGCCTCTGCTGGGTAATTGTTTGGAGTGTCATTCCAATAAGAAAAAGTTTCAGGTTCCATCCCCTATAAGGGTACATATAAAGAATCAACCAATGAATGCATAAATAAATGGAATGATCGATCAATGTTTCTCTTTCTCTTTTCCTCTCCCTTCTTAAAATCAAGTAAAAATTTATGGGGGTGGACTGGGTGAAGGGGGGGTGAAATAATTGGAACTGCAACAGCATAAACAATAAAACATAAGAAAAAGAAAAATAAGTCCCGGATACTGTGGCTCAGTGGATTGAGTGCCAGCCTGTGAACCAAAGGGTTGACTGTTTGCTTCCCAGTCAGGGCACATACCTGGGTTGTGGGCCAGGTCCCTAGTTGGGGCATACAGAGGTAACCACACATTGATGTATCTCTCCCTCTCTTGCTCCTCCCCTTCCCCCTCTCTAAAAATAAATAAAACATATATATTCACACACACATTCCTACAAAAATTTCATGAAAGGAGAGGACCTCTGTTATGGACCGAATTGTGCTCACCCCACCCCCACACCAGGCAAAATTCATACGTTGAAGGGACCTAGTCCCAATATCATTGTATTTGGAGATAGAGCATTTAAGGAGGTAAAGTTAAACAACATCATAAAAGTGGAGGCCTAATCCAATAGATCTGGTGTCAGAAGAGGAAGCAACACCTACAAGACAGGGAAAGAGGTCTCACCAGAAACCAACACTGCCAGCACTTAATCTTGGATTTCTAACCCCCAGAGCTGTGAGAAAATAAATTTCTGTTGTTTAAGCCACTTAGTCTGGGCTATGCTGTTATGGCAGCCTGGGCACACTAATACAACTGCCTTTCAGTTAGTTTCATTGTCTTTCAGGTAAGTTAGTTTTGTCTTCCCAAATAGGCTTTAAAAGCCACAAATTCAGCCCTGGCCAGGTAGTCAATGGTTAGAACATTGACAGATAGGCCAAGGTTGTGGGTTCAATCCCTAGTCAGGGCACATATAAGAATAAACCAATGGAAAAGAAAAGGAAAAACCAACGAATGCATAAATAAGTGGAACAATAAATCTATAGTCTTCCTCTCTCTATAAAATCTATTTCAATTTTTTTTAAAAAGCCACAAACTCAGAAACTGAATCTGTTCACAATTTTCTGTATCAAGTAGTTCTATGAAGGCAACAATAAAATTTCTTTCCAATAAACTTAGAAATAATTTGCCCATGAGAAATCAGTAAGAATAGATACATAACACAATTCTTTGTCTGGGGAAGAAACATACTCTAAGAGATGACCCACACATGTTGGTGATTTGGGCATGAATTATGGTCATTAGTATGGTGAGTAGGCTTTGGGAAGATTAACGTTAAATAAGGCAGAAAGTTGTGGCACTTTTGCTTTTTCAGCATCTGACAAAAGAAAGTGTTCATCTAAATATGGTGTCTGCATGGAATCTACTCAAAAAGATAATATATCTCTCAGGTTTTTTTATTTTTAAATTTTTTATTTTCGAGAGAGGGGGAGGGAGGGAGAAAGACAGGGAGAGAATTGATTAGCTGCCCTCTGTACACACCCCAACTGGGGACAAACCCCACAACCCAGGCATGTGCCCTGACCAGGAATCAAACTGTAACATTTTGGTTTGGGGGATGAATCCCAACAAACTGAGCCACAAGGGCAGGGGCATTTCTCTCAGTCTTCAGTGCCACTGAGACAAAGGTGGTGTCGTGGCTACTACCCTCCTTGGCAGATGCATTCCTAAGGGCCATGAAGGAAAACTTCAGAGACGTAGGCCACCAAATACTGGCACCTCCAATCACATGTCCTTGCCCAACTCCATGCTCACCAGACTCATCTGATTATAATAACTGACTCTCCATATCATTTTTTATGGGAGGAAAGAATGGTGATCAAGAGAGACAAAATTCCAAGTTCACATAATCTGTATTTGTCAGTATGAATGAACAAATCAGCGTTCTGGTTTATTTATTCAGTGCCTAGTATGTGCCAGGCTCTGTGTTAGGCACTGGAAATACAACAATAGCAAATCAGACCAAAAAACAAACAAAAAATAAAAAACCCTCTCTAATGAAGCTCACATTCTAGTTGAGAGACAATCTCCAAGTAAACAGAGTCAAAATAATTTCAGAGGGCTTTATTAGGTACTAAGAGAAAATAAATGGGATGGAGACAGTAAAAGATAAAAAGGAACAATTTTATTTATTTTATTTATTTAGAGGGAAAGGGAATAAGAAAAAGAAGGGGAGAAACATCTCCCACACATGCCCTAACGGGACCAAACCCACAACCTAGGCATGTGCCCTGACTGGGAATTAAACCTGCAACCTTTTGGTTAGCGGGACATCGCCTAACCAACTGAGCCACACCAGCCAGGGCAAGAGGGAACAGTTTTATATGGTGTGATCAGGTAAGGTCTCTGAGGGGGAGATATTCGAAGTGAGACCTAAATCACAAGGAAAACCTACCATTCAGAGGACATTCTGGCCCTGGCTGGTGTGGCTCAGTGGATTGAGCTCCAACCTGCGAACCTATAGGTCACCAGTTGGATTCCTGGTCAGGGCACATACCTGGGTTGCAGGCCAGGTCCCCCAATGGGGACGTGCAAGAGGCAACCTTCTCTCTCACATCAATGTTTCTCTCCCTTCTCTCTAAAAAATAAATAAATAAAATTTTAAATAGAAAAAAAGGACATTATGTGGTAAGAACAGCCAATGCATAGGCTCTGAAGTAGGAACACATCTGTTGTGTTCAAAAGGAAGACAAGTTTAACTAAACAATTCTAGAAAAGAGGGAGGGACAGTAGTGCCAAGATAATGTTTCATGTGTGCTTAATTAGTATAAGTCAGTCTCCTGGATCTGATGAATTATGATTCACTGAATCTCCAGACCCGCAACACTGAGGGCCAGCCCTGGTGCGGTTAGAAATTCCCTAGATGGCCCCCAATAATCTCTGCCTCCTGTTATTCACACTCTTATGTCAGTCCCTCCCACATTATATACCAGGGTTGCTCTGTGTGACCAATAATAGAAGGCAGAAGTGATGGTATAGCACTTCAAAGACTGGGTCATAAAGAGACAGGCTTTCAGCTTAGGTGTTTATTCTCACTCTCTCTCTCCCCCCTCCCCCCCCACTCTTTCTCTCTCTCATACCTTACACTACTACTCTACTGAAAGCAATATGCCACGTTGTGAGCAGCCCGACGGAAAGTCCCATGTGGCAAAATATTGAAGCCTCTGTCAGTGGATTGAGCGTTGGCCTGCAAACAGAGGGGTCACAGTTAGATTCTTGGTCAGGGCACATGCCTGTGTTTCGGGCCAGGTCCCCAGTTGGGGGTGTGTGAGAGGCAACCAACCCATGTGTCTCTGGCACTTCGAGCTTTCTCTCTTTCTCTTTCTCCCTCCCTTCCACTCTCTCTAGAAGTAAATAAATAAAATCCTAAAAAAAAAAAAAATCAAAGCCTCTGTTTAACAGCCATTGAAGAACTGAGGCCTACCAACAGCCATGAGAGGTGACTCAGAAGCAAACCCTTAGCCCTCGTCATGCCTTGAGGTGGCTGTCAGCCTGCACAATGGCTTGACGCCAACCTTGTGGAAGACCCAAGCCAGAACCACCATCTCAACCACTCCTGCATTCCTGACTCTCAGAAACTACATGAGATAACAAAAGTTTGTTGTTTTAAGATGCTAAATTTGAGAGTAAATTGTTACCCAGCAAAAGATAATTAATATACCTGAACTGCAGTTATTCTACCAGGTAGCTTCACTCCTAAAACAATGTCCCTTTTAGTGCTTTATTTTTAGGCTCAAACAACCCACATTTGAGGAATGGTTTATAGTCCTCAGCTTGTTGTCACATATCATGGAACCCTTGTAATATCCTTGGAGGAATTAGAAAAGCAAAGATCACTATCCCCATTATTGTGAAAAAGAAATTGGGACTAAGATAGGATTAAGCTGTCCTGCCTGGTCCTGACACCCCAAGGTTGCAGTTCATCCTGGGTCAGAAGACATATAAGAATCAACCAATGAATGCATAAATAAGTGGAACAACAAATCAATGTTTCTCTCCCCCCTCTTCCTCTCTTTCTCTCTAAAATCAATCAATCAGCCCTGGCTGGTGTGGCTCAAGTGGATTGAATGCTGGCCTGTGAACCAAAAGGTCACTGGTTCAATTCCCATTCAGGGTACATGCCTGGGTTTCGGGCCAGGTCCCCAGTTGGGGACGTGCGAGAGGCAACCAATCGATGTATCTCTCACACACTGATGTTTCTCTCACTCTCCTTCTCCCTCCCTTCCCCTGTCTCTAAGAGTATATAAATAAATAAAATCTTTAAAAAATCAATTAATCAATCACGGAAAGAAAGGGTTAAGCCATTCGCCCAGGGGCACACAGTATTGCTTTTTCTTTGGCTACTAGGTTCCTACAGGGTGTACCCTCCACTGTACTAAGCAGTTGTTTATGGAAGGAGACACTAATAGGTTTTGCCCACATGGTGGGAATGCCCTGAAGGGTGGGGATCCTTTTAGAAGAAAGAACTATTCCCAAATATCTTTATGCATGAAAATCACCTGGAACATTTTTTAAAAGATTTTATTTCTTTATTTTTGGAGAAAGGGGAAGGGAGGAAGAGAGGGAGAGAAACATCCATGTGAGAGAGAAACATCAACCAGTTGTCTCTCCCTATGCCCCCAATCCAGGACCTGGCACGCAATTCAGGCATATTCCCTGACCCGGAATCAAACCAGTGACCTTTCAGTCTGCGGACAACATCCAACCCACCAAGCTACACCAGTCAGGGCAAGAGGAACTTAAAAAAATATATATATATATTGATTGATTCTAGAGAGAGGGAGGGAGTGAGAGAGAAACATCGATCTATTATGGTACTTATTTATTCATTCACTGGCTGATTCTTGTATGTGCCCTGACTGGGGATCAAACCTGGCAACCTTGGAATATTGGGACAAAGTTCTAACCAACTGAGCTACCTTGGGCAGGGTCCCTGAGGAATTTGTTTAAATTTCAGATTCCTAGATCCCCTGCCCTCTCCAGAGATTAGATTTCTTCCATCTGAGGGTGGGGCCTTCTACATATTTAACAAGTTTCCTGGGAGTTTCTTATACACTTTGAGAAACTCTTTTGGTAGAGAAATAAAGAAGTGGTGATGGTAGGTGGTGCTGGTGGTGATGATGGTCAATGGACAAGAGGGAAAGGAGTCATGCGTTGAGGCAAGGGAAGATAAACCCTATCATGTAATTCTTATCATTCAACAAATACTACAGGACACATACTAGGTTCTAGGCACCTTGTTAGGTGCTGCAAACACAGCCATCAATGACATACATCATCTACTATCATGATGGAAAAAGAATATTCATCCTTGAAAGACCGATGCCAGTAAGAATTTGAGGGAGTTTCAAGGGTAAAGAAAAATATGGGAGAAAATAGAGAAGGTTAAGGTTAAGGTCAGGAGGAGTTAGATGTGACAAGTTCTAGGGGCTGGAAGAAGCAGGAAGCCTACCTCTCCTGGAGCTAGAGCCTGGTCAGTTGCCTCTGATGTCTGTCTCTCTGAGGGACTCAGTCCTCTTCCCATTTTCTCACCTCACCTCTTCTCAAGTACCTCCCACTTAGCTTCATCTTGTCTAGAATCCACCTTGTATTAATAAATGATATTTACAAATACTGGAATGCCAGCCACTGTGCTGTTCACTTTAAGATGGCTAATTTATGTAATGTGATTTCAACTCAGGAAAACCTCCAAAACTGGGTGCTCATATCCATCCATCCAAATCAGCTAAGCCATCCAGGCTGGGTAGCTCAGTTGGTTAGAGCATCAGCCTGACAGGCCAAAGTTGCAGGTTGATCCCCGGTCAGGGCGCATGCAAGAATCAACCAATGAATGCATCAATAAGTGGAACAAATCAATGTGCGTGTCTCTCTCTCTAAAAAATCAATTAAATTAAAAAAAGAATTCAGTTAAGCTTGCATCCTCCAGGACATGGTAATTAAATTATAGACTCTCTACACAGGCTTGCCACCTTTTACCACACCCCAGGTCTATCTGCCAGGCATCCATGACTTCTCTTCCCATTTTTGCCTGCACCACAGTTCCCAGAACTGCTCCAAAGATGTTCTTTGTTTCCCAAGGTCTGGTCCATACTAGAAGTAAGGCAGGGAAAAGAGCTTAGTACTTAGCTGTGTGACCTTAGGTGAGTTACGTAACCTATCTAACCCTGGTTCTTCCAGGAGCTGAAACCACTTATCTTAATCACTCATTCAACAGTATTGAGATTTTTAAAATTTTTATTTATTTTTAGAGAGAGGAAAGGAGAAAAACACTGATTCGTTCCACACTTATTTATGCCTTTACTGGTTGATTCCTGTACTGTATGTGCCATGACCAGGGATCAAACCTACAACCTTGGTGTATGGAGTTGACACTGACCAACTGAGCATCCGGCCAGGGCTTTTTTTTTGGTAAGACTTAAAAATATATATATTTTATTTATTTATCCTCAGACAGGGAAAGGGAGGGAGAAGAGAGAGAGAAGCATCAATGTGTGGTTGCCTCTCATGCGCCCCCTACTGGGGACCTGGGCCGCAACCCAGGCATGTGCCCTGACTGGGAATTGAACCAGCGACCCTCTAGTTTGCAGCCCGCACTCAATCCACTGAGCTACACCAGCCAGGGCAGATTTTTTTTTTAAGAGAATTTTTATGACTTTATTTGAGCCAAATTGAAGGACAGTTGCCAGGAAGCAAGATCTCAAATGCTCTGTGGGAGATATTTTCTTAAAGGCAAGTGGGCCACTAGATTAGCTGGAGTGGGAATGGAAGAGGTATCTTCCTAGAGGAGATGAAGCTGGAACTGAAGTTTAAATGAGGCATTAACTAGTTAGTAGGCAAAGAGGAATAAGAATACTTTATAGTTCTGGCTGGGATGGCTCTGGCTTGAGTGCAGGCTTGTGAACCAAAGGGTGGTGGGTTCCATTCCCAGTCAGGGCACATGCCTGGGTTTCCAGCCAGGTCCCCAGTGCGGGGCATGCAGGAGACAACCACACATTAGTGTTTCTCTCCCTCTCTTTCTTCCTTCCTTCCCCTCTATCTAAAAATTAAATAAAACCTTTGAAAAACAAAAGAGAATGTTTTACAGACAAGTCATTTTTATGAACCTCTCCAAATCTGTTTTCTTGCTTGTTCAATGGAAGTAATAGCACTTTCTTCCGAAGGTTGTCAGAACAGTAAATGAGATCTCAGGGTGTCGAACACCTAGCACAGTGCCTGGCACATAGTGTGTGCTCAACAAAAGCTGTTTTTTCTTCCTTGCTTTCCACCTTCCACAGGTGTTAACATAGGAGAAGGGAACCTCAGACTCAGAGGAGGCAAAGTCCCCTACAGGGTAGGTTGTAAGTCCCTTTGTCCACCCAGGTAATTGGTGATTACTATGGAATCTGGTCAAGCTAGTTGTTTGGAATGAGTGGCCTTAGGGTTAAAGTGGTCACAGGATTGGGGGAAGGTAAATTCATGAAGAGCAGAGTGAAAGGGGTCAGGGCAGGTAACCCCTCTCCTCCACTCTACCTCTACTGTCCAGCCAATCCAGCCCACTCCCCACACTCTTGAAATAACAGATAACTTCAAAGAAAGCAGAAAGGGGCTAAAGTATACTGAGTACTGACTACATGGCAGGCCCTGGGTTGGGTGACCAGGCATACATTGCCTAGTTTGATTCTCAACAATTACAGAGGATAAAGCTTAGAGTGGAGAAGTCAGTTGTCCCAGGTCACTTGGTAGTGAGGGCCAAAGCTGAAATTCAACCCTAGGTATCCAAAATTCCAGATCAGTGTTCTGTTACTTTAGATTCCCTTTACTCCCTCTAGTGCTGACCACCGCTCTCTGGAGGAATATGGGGGAGATAGTCACAGGCAGGGGACGCTGTCAAGGATACCTTGTGTAAGTGTGGATGACTTCAGTCCCTGCTCCTCCCATCCTCACTCCCTCTCCTGAAGGTGGGGATAGGGAGCGGAAGGGAGCGGGGGAGGGGGGGAATCCACAAGGAAGATGGGAACGCTGGAGTATGTGGCTGTGCTCACAGCTCCCCTCCCCCATTCTCTCCTAAGCATATGGGAGAGTCCCCGTCCCTAGGAAGGCCGTCTTCTCAACCCTCAGATCCTCCTTCTCCCATCATTTCAAGCTTCCTCAGCAAAAACTAAGGTGGAGAGAAGGGATCTCATAAACACTTAAGCCTTCACATCTGTAACCCTCCCCCAGCCGGTCAAGCCAGCTGTGTAGACTCTGGGTAGGAGGAAACCTTCACAATCAACCCCATCCTAAGTAACAAAGAGGAGCAGGGCTCCCTACCCAGTCTGAGCCAAATGCCCTAGGGAGGGGAATACCAGCTCAGGTCCCTAGTGGCGGCTACTCCTGGAGCCCACCCTGAAGCTTAAGGAAAAGAAGCTAGCAGCTGGGGACCCCCCAGAAGGGAGGGGGCCAACTCTCTTTTCCAGACGGCTCCCCTCCCTCCTTCTGCTAATAGATATTTCCTGTTTATGAGGCAGCCAAGGCTGGGCTTTTGGGAAGGGACGGAGAGGGAGGAGGAGTCCCCCCTCCTTCGGCTGGGTTGGGGAGTCCTTGAAGAGTGCCTGAAGGTTGGGAGGCTCCTCCCTGGGGAAGGAGTGTTCCTTACATTAACTGTCCAGATCATCCTTCCATACACCCCACTGCCACCGTGGCCAAAGGCTCTACGGGTAGGGGACACTGGAGTGGTCTGCTTCCAGGTCTCCCCAGTCTCCAGGCCTTTAAAAGAGAACGGCTTCCAGGCGAGGGGCGGGAGGCAGGGGGCGGGGTGGGGGAGGCCAAGACTGGATGGAGAAAGGGGGGAGTAGAGGAGAGTGTCTTGACTGATGAGTCAGAGCCTGCAAGGAGGGGGGGGAGAAGGACAGCCTGCTGATTCCCACCTCCCCAGTCCAACCAAGCGGCCATTCCCCTGCCCCCTTCCCCCCCCCACCCCCAGCAAAACGCAGATCCTGGGCCCTTAGGCGGGGAAGGGCGGGAACCCCACTTAATTAACCCTTTTAGCTCTAGTCCCAACTGGTTTAACAGGCAACGGAGGGGTGCTTAATTTAGAGAGGAGGTGAGTTGACCGGTTGCTACAAGAATTAGGATAGTGGTCCTTTCCCCACCCAGGTTGAGATGGGAGGGGTACATTAACAAGGGTCCAGAGTAAGACTGCGGTCTCAACAGAGAGCATAGGTGGGGGTGGGGGGGTCAGCAGTCCCTTTTCCCTCCCAGTTCGCGGCTGGGGTGGAGAAACAGCTACACCTCACAGCCCACCCAGGCTCCGCCTCCCCGAGTCCCGGCTCCCGCTCCGGCTCATCTACGGCTCCCAACTCGGCAGCGCCTGTAGGACCGACACACAGCGCGAGCCTTCGCCTCCTCTCCCTCCCCCTCGCCCTCCTTCTCTGGGGTCTCTGCCTCCGTCTCCTTTTTTAAAAGCTGCGTCACATGCTTGCCGTTCCTTGAACGCTCCCGGCCCCTAGCAGCCCGCCCGCCCGCGGCGCGGCGCACGCACGTCGTCGCTCGCTGCGCGCCCGCCCGGGTCACTTTGACACCGCTCTCCCCTCCCACTAGCAGGCAATTAGCATATTAATAAAGCCCGGCCCAGCCCCGCTAAGGCCGGAGAGCGGGCGCCTACGGTAGCGGGAGGGAGGAGTGGGAGACGGGAGCGAGCGGCGGCGGCGGCGTTGGCAGCGGGAGCTCACAGACACGCACACGCGCACACACAGACACACACTCGGGGGACGCACACCCGCACGCACACACGCAGAGGCAGCTCGCCTTCCTGCCTGGCTTCCTTCCTGTCTGCTCCGCGCCTGACAGGCTCCTCGCTGCAGCTAGGGCCCGCCCGCACAGGGCAGAGGCCGGGCCTGGCCGGGCCGGCGGCGAGGGCAGCGGGGGCCGCAGGCGGCGGCGGCGGCTCATGCCCGGCTTGTCCCCGCGCGGGGCGGGCACCGTGACTCGGCTGGGCCCCCAGCGGCGGGCGATGTGAAGATGTCAGTGGGCTGTGCCTGTCCTGGTGAGTGGGGCGCACGGCCGCACGGCCCCTCCCTCCCTTACCCTCTCCGCGGATCCCTCACCCCTTGTTTGGCGAGAACTTGTGTGTGGGGCGTCGAGGGCATGGCGGAGGTAGGGGGCTGTGAGGGGTATGTGGGACCTCAGTCCGGGGGGAGGGTTTCCCCCAACTATGTAAATACGCAGCAGCCTGGAGGCGCGGGGTGGGGGTGCAGGGGGTAGCTTGTGTGTAGGGTTTTTTTTGGGGGGGGGAAAGAATCTACTTGGGGAGGGGTTTGGGGGGCTGAAATTCCCAGAATTCCAGGGTGTTAGCCAATCAGAAGTGAGTCTAGACTTTTGACCCCCCCCCCCTCAGGTCACCATAGAGTTGTGATTGGCTGGTTTGGGTTGCCCCCCTCCCTCCCTGCTGCCTATTCCCTCTTACAGATCCTGTGACACCCCCCTCCAGGCTGTTTCTGAGGACCGTGTTTTGGGGGAGGGATTAATTGGGGCCCATCTTCCCCCCTCCAAATTTTCCTGCTTGTTGCCAGGGAAGGTCTTGAGGGACAGGAGGTACTCCGGGAGGGGGCAGATAATTGGGCCCTGGGGTCTGGCATCACCGCCCTGTGGGAGAGGGAATGTGGCAGCCTCAGGCAAGCTAGGGACTAGAGTGATTTGTGAGAGTTGAGTTGAGGGGAGCAATGCTTGACCCCAAAGCGAGAACTTGAGAAGAGCTTAGGCTCAGATCCCTGCCTCCCCAAACAGAGCTCTTGCCAGTGACAGCCTGGAACTGAGCTCTTTCCTGGGAAGGGGAAAGCTCTCCCTCTCTGCCAGGAGGAAAGAGAGAGGCAATGTGATTGCAGAGGTAGTTTTCAGAGGACCTCAGAACTCTGTTTATCCACATCACCAGGACCCTGGGTTCTTACTTTTTTTTTAAATTGACTTTTAGAGAGGTGGTGAGGGAGGGGGGGGGAGAGAGAGAGAGAGAGAGAGAGAAACATAGATTTATTGTTCCACTTATTTATGCATCCATTGGTTGATTCTTTTATATGCCCTGACTGAGGATCGAACCTGCAACCTTGGTGTATCGGGTTGGTGCTTTAACCGAGACACCCAGGTTCTTGAATTATTTGCAGGCCCCCCGTCCTGTCCCAGGCTGGAGTTAGCTTTCTTCTTTTCTTCTGAAAGTCAGGTGTCCCTGAATCTAGCTTGGTTTGGGTCCTTTGCTCTAGATTCCCTGTTTTCTGGGAGGCCCACAACCCCACAAGTGTCCCTCACCCCAGTCCTCAAGGGAAGCTGCCAGTGAGGAAGCTTCCTTGAAAATCATGTGACCCAGGCCAAGCTGGTCTGGGCACACACTTAAAGTGCCTACTGAGGATGACGTTTAAGGGGCCCAGGGCCCAGAGGGAGGGCTAGTAGAGCCTGAGAATCCTGGAATATCTGGGTGTGGGAACCCCTGGCTCCTGCTGCAGAGGGTGGGGGAGAGGAAAGAGTTTACTAAGCTGGAATCTTGCCTGGCCCCATCATTCCTCCTCATTCCAGCTCGGTGTGCACATTTGTGTGTATTTTTTTCAAAGAACTGCCCCATGCTGGGTACCTTGTTTGGATCTGTCCATGCTCTGAGTCCACCCCATGGCCTTGATCCTCCACTGCCTCACATGAGCATAGTAGAAACTAAGGCTCTGAACAAGCGAGGGGCCTGAGTCTTACATTTTGAATCTTAGTTCCTATGAAGAGTGGGTAGGAGCTGTGTAGAAGGGTTGTCAGGTTGGAGGTAAATGAGAGGTTGGCCCTGAGGTTGAGGCAGGGGGCCTGGGTCCAGCAGAGAAGGGAGAAAGTTTCCTCCTCAGCCTGTCTGGGAGCAGCATGGGGCTAGGAAGAGGACTTATGCACAAGTGTGTGTAGGGTTATCTTCAGTCAATGCCCCAAAAGGCATGTTCTGTTTGTGTGTCTAGTGGCCCGGTTAGGGGAGAGGGGGCAAAAGATGGCTAAGAGCAGGGAATCTTTTTACCCAATGTGAAGAAGTCATATGGATTGATGCCACAGAGGATGGATAGAGGTTAGACTTAAAGGAGAACCACGTGTAGAGAGGCTTGAGAGTGGTCTGGGGGTGGGGAATGGTAGGAGTTGGGGTAAGAGAGGGGACCAGGCTTGAATGGGTGGGTGGGAGCACATGGTTGAACACAAGGGCATCATGGCAGCATGTACAGTCCAGGTCCAAAGACCCCCCCCTCAACTGGAGCAGCCCTAGGGTGGGCGCCCAGGCGCCCTGGCAGGCCGCCCGCCTGCTGCCTGCCTGCCTGTCTGAGTCTCTCCTTTGTGCTCTGCTGTCTCCCAGCTCCTCCTCCTCCCCCAGCCCAGCAGAGACAGCACATGCCCCACACATGTGACTGAGGGAAGCCAGAGCACACACAGACCCACACACATGCACACGCAGAAGGAACACCACAAGATACACACATGCACAACCCCCACCCCCACCCAGCTCCCATAGTGCTCCTGGGGTGGGGAATAGCTTCTGGGGCTTTGGTCAGGAGCAGATAGAACCTCTGCTAAGGGACATCACCCTGGATAGGGCAGGTTGCTGAGGGGGCCAGGGCCTGTCTGGGGCAGCATGTGGCTCAGAAGGGTTAAGGCAGGGAGGAGTAGGGGGAGGGGAGGAGGCAGCAGTGGTGGCGGCTGGGAGCCAGGAGAAGAGGATGGCAGAGCGCCAGGCCAACGGGAGGCCGGGCACAGACAAAGGAAGGGGGGCAGGCACACTGGAGGCCTGGGTCAGGGAGCCCCAGGGGCCCGGGCAGGGGGCAGTGCTGGTACCTTATCCTGAAGGCTACTGCCCTTCAAAGTCCTTACCTCCAGGAGGGGTGCTCTCCCTCCACTCTTTCCTCATCACCTTTGTCCTTCTTTGATGCCCCCTGCTCATCCCCACCCCAACTATTAAGGCTTTCTAATTCAGACTTGCTCTCTTTAGCCGGACCTCTTTTGCCCCTGTGCAAGTGGGGGAATTAAGTCAGAACATAGAGAGGGGCAGACTTGCTAGAGAAGAAAGTAGGAGGGGACCCATTTCGAATGATATGCCAGAGTCTTGGTACATCCGTTGTCTTGGTATTTAAGGTCCCTTCCCCCCGAAATTTGAGGAGACAGACTGGGTGGGGATTCTGCGCTCTGAATTGGGGGGCAGAAGCCAGAGCACATACCTATACCCCTTCCCATGTAGACAGTCATTTCCGGGCCTGGAGTGGCCATTCTTTGGAGGGGAAGAGAGTAGGAATCACTGCAGTGCTCCAGGGCTGGGCTTAGATGAGTCAGGTTAGAAATCCAGGGTCTCAGGCCTTTCTGTCTTATTATAATCCATTCTAGTTAGGCTAATATTTGGCCCTATGTGCTGTAAGGACCTTTTGAGATACAGCCTATGAACCCACTGTGGGAAGTTTAAAGGCACCAAACAAATGACAGGAATTGTCAGTAGTGGGGCGGGGGGGGCGGCGTTTATCTTAGAGTTGGGCTGTAAACTTGGGTCAGTGAGAATGTCTCAGGTCCTGGTGTCAGTAGTATGTTGTGGAGTCTGCCTGAATGTCAAAGATTTTGATACATTTGTGAAAGCCTGGATGTGTCATGGCTGGGCAGTGACGGAGAATGGTGTGCAGGTTTCAGGAAGGGTGGTAGTGTATGGGTTAGTGCCTGAGTAACACATGGTCAGGACGCATGTGTGATAGTCTGTCACAGGCTCGGAGGTATATAATGCACTTTTGGTGTGTCTGTTGGGGTCGGGGCATGCATGTCACTAGTCCCAGTGTGTATGGATGTCAGGGCCTGATGTGGACTGTGTATGTGTGTGCACCTTGGGTTTGGGTTTATTTAGAGTTTGAGGTACATATCACTGGTTGAAGTACGTTTCAGGTACTGATTTATGTGAAAGTGATATGTGTTGCTTATATGTGGAGGATGTTCACAGAGCCAGGTGCAACATTCTTACTGCACAGCCAGCTGGTGTATATGTCAGGAGAATTCCAGTCCTGGGCTGTGAGTGACCGTGCGGGCAGGGAATAGGGAGCAGCAACTCAACCTGCAATGAAGTAGGAGGTTATGTGCTGCCCCCTTCAGTGTGTACGTGTATGTGTGTTTTTGCCTATCTGCCCAGGGAGTAGGGCCTCGACCACTACCCAAGTTCTAGAAACACCCCCTTTCTTGGGAATCCCCTTTGCATTGGAGAAGAGCTTCTATCCCAGTAACCACATACCTTTTTTCCTGGGGTGGTGGGGAGGGTTCAGCAGCAGACCAGGCCCCCTTCTGGGGATCCTTGGTCCTTCAAGTTTGCCTTCCCTAGCTCTGACAGCGCCTCTTTCCCCTGCACCCACGTGTCTCCGGTGGTGGTGGCTGCGGTGGGGGAAGGAGCTTCCTGCTAAGGCAGATCTAAGTCAGGGCTGGGAACTTGGCTGGGCTGGGGGCCCAGGAGCCTGGAATGTCCCCCTCTCTCCAATCAGTTGTTTATAGGCTGAAGTCATAGTGTATCTCTGTCAAAAGTAACCCCCTGGAGTGTCCCCCCCAGCTAGTTGCTCTGGGATTTCACCAGGGGCTGAAGCCCAGGGTGGCAAGAGAGATTTGAGGCACGTTTGGGAGGTGGTTTGTAGATACTGGGAGTCTCCAGAGAGGAGAGCACCCTCCTCCATCCCTGCCTGTGGCTTTGGCTCCCCTGCTCACCCCTGAGCACCACACCTGCGGCTTGGAGCGAGCATTTCAGTTCCTGGTCCCCACAGGCCTCCCCTCTACCCAGGTCTCTCCAGGCCCAGTCTGTTTTGTTTCCATCTCTCCATCCCAGTCTCTCCCAGTCTCTGTCTCTCTTTTGTTTTTCTCAGCAGCCCTCCCTGCCTGCCTGCCTGCCTCTCTCGCTCTCGCGCCCTCCCTCTCTCCCTCTTCCTCTTCCCTGGCTGGGAGGGGGCGGGGCCGGTGGGGGCAGCTCCACCCTCTGCCCGCCCTGGGGCCTCATTCTGAGAGGCTCCGTGAGCGAGCGGGGAGGGAAGGAAAGAAAGGGAGAAAAGGCTGGGAGCTGGTGGGCGCTGCGTGTGTCTGTGCGTGTACGATTGTGAGTGAGTGTGAGTGCCGGGCCCTGCCTGGTCTGCTGCCCCGGCAGAGGGGCCTAGTGGCCTGGGGAGGGCAGGCGGGCTGCTCGGAGGTAGAGGCAGCGCGAGGCGGCGGCGGGTAGAGCCGAGGAGGAGGAGGAGGAGAGAGGAAAGAGCGGAGCAGCCATTGTTGAGGGAAACCTTGCAAACAAAGAAGGCTCCAGACTCCCCGCGGCCCCCCGCCCCCCAGGCCGGCCCCCTGGCCCCCGGCCCCTGGCCCAGTGGCCATTGTAACTTTCCCCCGGGGCTGTGGCCGCCGCGGGGCAGGCCAAGGCTGTGCGTGCAAGTCTTTGTGCGGCCCACGGAGTGGAGCTCCCAGCCAGGCCTGCCTGTCCCACTCGGGACATGAGCGGCTGAAGTTGCCCCCCCACCCCAGTCCTCACCCCTGCCAGGGCCCTGGTGGGCGTCCAGTCGCTCCCGCACCTCTCCTGGCCCCCTCAGTTCTCCCAGGTAAGTCTGGGCACCCTGCAAGCCTGTAGGGGGTGGGTGTAAGGTCCTGGGTCTGGCCCTGGCCTGGTATGCTGGCTGGGGGAGAGGTGCCTCAGCTCAGAGAGGCAAGGGCTCCCAGGCCTGCTGACCTCTGGTCAGCCCCAAAAGGGAGGCAGGCTGGTTACCATGGAAATGCCCAGCTGGAGCTGCCCCCCTCAGTCCTAGGATGCAGCTTTCATCCTGGGAAAACTTTACTAGTTCTGGGCTCTTCCTCTCTTCTCCTTCCTAAGGGTTCCCAGATTGCTAGAGTTGGGAGGGGGGCTGTGTCTGACTCCAAGGCTGGATGACACAGCCCTTTCACCCCCACCCCCACTTTTTCCCCTCTACCCCTGCTGCTGAGGACAGGCAGCAACAGGGACAGATGGTCTGGGTGATGTTCCCTCCCCTTTTCCTCTCTCTCAAGCCCTTGTGCCGAGACTACTGGGAGATGCCATTGCCTCTGGAGAGATGCTGAGGGTTTTTGCGTCCATTCACTAGAGGTGTAAATCAAGGCCATAGAGCTTTGGATTTTTGCCCCTGAGAACTGTTACCTGGGCCCAGACAGTGCCTTTTAGTTCACTAGTGAGTGAAATTGAAGCTCTGAAACTTCTTTCAGAGTTAGAGAGGAATCCAGGCATCCTGCCTCACTTGATTTTAGGGTCTTGAGCTGACACATTTCTTCAAGTGGCCCTGAAACTGAGGGGCAAGGGCAGTGATGCTCTTGGGGAAAGGATGGCTTAGTCAGGCCTAGGTCTGATCATCTAGACTCTTGGGTTCATTGCCCAGGCCTGGCCTCTGGTGAGCTACATGAACTATGGCTTCCTAGGTGGCCTTGGTCTACTTGTCGGTGGATTGCAGAGACTTGGGGCTGGGTGGGACTGCCTCTTTCTTGAGGACATAGGCTCCTCATTCAGTCCAGGTGGGCATGTGAACACTGTATGTACCGTGCTGGGGGCATGTGGATGTGGCCTGCCAGAGCTTGTGCATGGGGCGAGGGCCTGATTTGGGCGCAGCGATCCTGCCTGGGGCTGCTGGGTTCCAGCCCCTGGTAGGCATGTTGGGGCGAGCTGAGGGTAGAAGCCTGCTCAGCAGGATGAGGCAGGTACACACATGTGCAGGTACACACATGTGCAGGTACACACAGGCTCAGACTCTTGGCACCTCCAGGGACTGTGGAGTGTAGGCCTCTCGGGGACCCTCGTTTTGCCCAAATTGTGAGGAAGGTTCCCTGGGGAGAGAAGTAAATGACACACATTGGCACAGGGTCCTCCTTTGTCTCTTCCCTCTAAGGAACAAAGTAGATTTTGTGTTTAAATTGGGGAGGAGGCTAAGACACAACCAATACAGATACCCTTCCAAATGCAATCAAGTCTGGGGACATGAGGAAGCAACTCTAACTGGGGTCAGGACCTTTGGAATGGTGCCTCAGTTTTCCCTCATCTTGGAGGATGGGGGAAGATAGCATTGCAGGGGTACTTGGCTCTTACCCAGCTATGAATATGACACTCCTTCCAGTCAGGTGATACAGTACACCAGGAACTGCATGCTTCTAGGTGAGGGGAGAGGGGACATCGCACATATGCAGATGCAAGTAGAAGCCTCTGTCCAGTTACCACTTGCCTCCTAGACTGAGCCCCCCAGAACCTAGGCCTCCTCTTTTTCTTTTGTAAGTAGAGTGAGATCCAGTGGATGCCCCTCTACCTCCCTCCCGCATTGTAAGTCTTAGAAGACAGAATGGGTTGAGGCTTTGGGTTTCTGGTTTGGAGACAATACTAGACTAGTGGTGGGTGTGGGAGAGGGGGTTGGGCTGATAAGGGAGTGGCCGTTGGTGGGGGCCTGGTCAGAAGGCCCAACTGGTTATCTGGTGGGCTGCACCCAACAGGCACCCACCCCCCTTTATCTTTCCATCCCCTGCCCTCCTGAGACCCTGACTATGGAGGAGGGGCAGGGAGTTGGCCAAATCCCCTTTTTTCTCCCACAACTTGATCTCCAGAGGTCAAAAGAAGGGTAGAAATACTTCAGGATATGGGAATCAGAAGGTCTGGGTTCAAGTCCTTAGTTCTATGATCTTGGCAAGACCCCTTGAGCTTTCAGTTGTCTCATCTGTAAAATGGGAATGTTACAGGTGACCCTGCTACCTCACACCATGGTGGTGATGATCGAACAAAATAATGTAGTTGAGCCCTGACTGGCGTGGCTCAGTGGGTTGGGTGTTGTCCTGCAGACTGAAAGGTAGCTGGTTCAGTTCTTGGTCTGGGCACATACCTGGGTTGTGGGCCAGGTTCCCGGTTGGGGCATGGGAGCATGCAGGAGGCAACCAATTGATGTTTCTCTCGCACATCGATGTTTGTCTCCCTCTTTCTCCCTTCCTTCCCCTCTCTCTAAAAATAAATAAATGAAATCTTAAAAAACAGTAACATAGTTGAAAAGGGGATTTATTAAAATCAGATTCTAATGTTTGGGTATTTATTTATTATGTGGTATTGGCATTTCTTCCCAGCTTCAATTCTGTCATCTAGGTCTCAGCCACATGAAGAAATAAGGTCTTGGGTATTGGGGCTGGGTACTTCTAGTTTCTTAATAAAACAAGACTGGAGTCGGATTTAAAAGCAGAGGTAGGTGCTCCTTAGGGTTGTCCCCCTCCCCTAGTTCTCCCCTAATTCTCTTTGGCTCCAGGAGGCCAGTCCCTGTTCACCCAGTCTCGCTAACTTCAGAAGAGCTCCCAAGAGGGACTCAGGTCACCCTTTTTCTTCATTTCCCTCCTAGGTTGTTCCTCAAAGTCATTCAAGCTGTACTCGCCGAAGGAGCCCCCGAACGGCAACGCCTTCCCCCCCTTCCATCCCGGCACCATGCTAGATCGGGATGTGGGGTGAGTCTTGTTCACTTTTCAGCCCTTTGCCAGATGGGATCCTGCCTAAAAAGGGGAGGGAATTACACCCCCAATAATTCCTGTCTTCCACCCCCATTCTCATAGCCTCTTCCCTTACACAGCCCAACCCCCATGTATCCGCCTACATACCTGGAGCCCGGGATTGGGTAAGTGGAGTCCAGTGGGGTGGGAGGTACTTTCCATTACATGGTGAGGGCAGACATGGGGGGTTTGGGGAGGCTCTGCTCCTACTAACCTTCCTTCTTTACTTACCCCAGGAGGCACACACCATATGGAAACCAAACTGACTACAGAATATTTGAGCTTAACAAACGGCTTCAAAACTGGACAGAGGTATCCAGAGGAAAGAGGAGGGAGAGGGTCATCTGGGCACCCCAGTGAGATGTGTTCTGATACACACACACACCTCTCCCTGTGCTCTTAGGAGTGTGACAATCTCTGGTGGGATGCTTTCACAACTGAGTTCTTTGAGGATGATGCCATGTTAACCATCACTTTCTGCCTGGAGGATGGACCAAAGAGATATAGTGAGTAGCCTCGGGGGGTTCTGCCAGTTCTGCTGTGGGAGTGTATACTTCCTGTGCCCTTGCAAGGCCTGGGAGTGGGTATTTGTTCCAGGGTATCTGTTTTGGCAGGAGTGGCATCTGCCTGACCCCTTTTGAGGTCCTACTGTTCTGAAGAGTCTGTCCCTTCTCTACAGCCATTGGCCGGACCCTGATCCCACGCTACTTCCGCAGCATCTTTGAGGGGGGTGCTACAGAGCTATACTATGTGCTTAAGCACCCCAAGGAGGCATTCCACAGCAACTTTGTGTCCCTCGACTGTGACCAGGGCAGCATGGTGACCCAGCACGGCAAACCCATGTTCACCCAGGTCAGCAATCCCGATGGATGTGGAATGCTGAAGCACCTGAATCTGATTCTCTTCCTCCTTCCTAAAATATACTCTGCTGTTCCCCAGAGAGGCATACTGGGGCGTGGCCAGATAAGAAGGGTGGGCAGGAGTGCCATAGCATTCAGCAGGCATTTACTAAGCTTGTACATGACAGTATTCTGGGCCACAAGAGTATGTACACCAGTGAGTACATAGCCTGCCCTCATTGGAAGCTTATAGCAGCTGAGTGTATCACTAGCTACATGGGAGAGGACGGGATTGGTTAAGCATTTCTACTCAGTTTGTGGTATGTGTAAGGGTCAAGGGTGTAACGATTATGTGAGGGGATGGTCCATGCCAGTTACACACCCAGATTTAGTTGCTGGTGGCAGAAATATATGTGGAGGGGGAGTTGTGAGCAAATGTAGAACAGGTATACTTTCCTGTATGGGGGAGGGGGCAGAGCTGTGACAACCTTGTCCCCAGGTATGTGTGGAGGGGCGGTTATACCTGGAGTTCATGTTTGACGATATGATGCGGATAAAGACATGGCACTTCAGCATCCGGCAGCACCGGGAGCTCATCCCCCGCAGCATTCTTGCCATGCATGTGAGTGTGGGCAGAAACCAAGGTGAAAGAGGGAGGGCAGACAGTGGGAAGGACAGAATAAGGCCTCATGTCCTGACAGTGACCTTGGAGGGTTAGTTTCTCCACCTGAAAAATGGATTTCATAATAACCCCTCTTTCAGGAGTGTCACGGGCTCAGATGATAGGGCAGGTGGGCAAATGCAACCCAGGTGCTAGCATTGTTGTCTTTCTCTCCCTCTAGGCCCAGGACCCCCAGATGTTGGATCAGCTCTCCAAAAATATCACACGGTGTGGGCTGTCCAATTCCACTCTCAACTACCTCCGAGTGAGTCTGATCACTCAGTCTCTGCCCCTTCCCATTGACTGAGCTCCGTGTCTCTCCCCTGACAAGCCCCTTTCTGGTCTCCCCACAGCTGTGTGTGATACTTGAGCCCATGCAGGAGCTCATGTCCCGCCACAAGACATATAGCCTCAGCCCTCGTGACTGCCTCAAGACCTGCCTTTTCCAGAAGTGGCAGCGTATGGTAGCACCCCCCGGTGAGTGTCTTGGGCCTGTCCCTGCTCTTACCAGGATCTGATGCCATCCCCCAAGGCTATATCTGTCTCCTTGTGAAGCCCTGTCCTTGCTCTTGGGTCTGCAAGACTGGGACCTGGGTAGGCTCAGGCTCCTTAGGAACCAGAATGGGGAACCAGGGACCCAGCACCCTGCCCCACCTGAGTCTCCTTTCCCTGGCACAGCGGAGCCTGCCCGGCAGCAGCCCAGCAAACGGCGGAAACGGAAGATGTCAGGGGGCAGCACCATGAGCTCTGGGGGCGGCAACACCAACAACAGCAACAGCAAGAAGAAAAGCCCAGCCAGCACCTTCGCCCTCTCCAGCCAGGTACCTGTAAGCATCTCGGCTTTCTTCTCTCTTCTGGGCTCCCCCACTGCTGACCCCTGACCCTTGACCCTGTCCCAGTGTGAGCTCACCAGCAGACATAGAAGCAGAGACAGTTCCTATTGTGCTCTGCCAGGATGGGCTGACTCCTATCACTGATGAGAGTCCTTGTTAGTCAACATGTGTGGTTGTGATCACACAGACTCAGACGTAGCAATATAGTTGTAAGGGGACAGAGTCAGCCATGAGAACATACAGACGTTCAGGACAGGCAGCTTGGGAGCACATAGACACTCACTCACAGGGGGACGTGCAGCCTCATTGTGTGTGAATCTAGACTACACGAACATGCACAAGCACATACCTCCCCCACTGGTGTTTTTGGTCTGCTCCCTCTCTTACATGTGGACAGTTTAGGAGCCCCCTAAAATTTTGGGGAGATGGACTAGGGAGCTAGGGGAGTAGATTGACTTTTTCCCAGAATCTAGTGGATGTGCATTACAGAGTGTAATGCTCTGCAGTCCTTCAGTGGGAAGGATTCCGAGGGCTGAGGGTGTCAGAGGAGTTGATGTTTTAAATTGGGGTATGAGAAAGGGGGTGGGGGTGTTGAGTTTTCTGGGTGGGTATTGGGGCTCTGGGGGTTTCTGCTGCCCTGGGCTGGGCGAGCCCCTGCCCCGATTATGTTTGGGGACCTCCGCCACTCTCAGGATGTGATGGTGGTGGGGGAGCCCACCCTGATGGGCGGGGAGTTCGGGGACGAGGACGAGAGGCTCATCACCCGGCTGGAGAATACCCAGTTTGACGCAGCCAACGGCATTGACGACGAGGACAGCTTTAACAACTCCCCTGCCCTGGGCGCCAACAGCCCCTGGAACAGCAAGCCTCCATCCAGCCAAGAAAGCAAATCGGAGAACCCCACATCACAGGCCTCCCAGTAAAGGCTTCACCAGGGCCACCCAGCGCTCTGCCTGCCTGCCCCACCCCTTGAAGCCCCAGGGAGCAGAAGACAGAATGAAGAGACTGAGCATCTGAAATGGGCAGCCTCCATCCACCCACTTCAGGGAGGAACTGGACTCACTGGGGGCAGGTGCCAAGATTTGCCCCACAGTGGCTCTGGGCTGGGCCTGGCCTCCGCAGAGCCTTTTGGGGGAAGGAGGTACTCATGTGGATGTCTGCGTGGACCCTGGGCCTCTGAGAAATGTCCTGACCACCCCCCAGAGCATTTGCCTCCATCCTCACCCCATGGGTTCCCCGTCCTCCTGACTCTACCCCCTTCAAGCCTGGGGTTGTCTATCCCCACAGCCCTTAGGGACTTAAAGTTATGGGGCTTGGTTGAATGCCCCTCCCCTGACCCCCTCCCCCTAGGTGGCTGGAAGTAGAGGGATAAAGCTCTGGGCTCCTCCTCTCTTCCACCACCTATCCCAGCTCCAAGTTTTTTAAAAAATAATATTATTAAAAATGTAAGTTAAAAAAAATCACTCATGTCCCCCCTCCTCCCCTTATTAAAAGTCCAGCTACCTCCCTATGCCTGGCAGATGGGGGGTTTAGGGCCCAGGTGGAGGTGAGCATATCAGTAGGGTAGGGGGGTATACGTTACCATTTTATATAGTTTGAGAGCTTCAGACCAAGGAGACACTTTGCCATCTCTCTTCCCTTTTCCTCTGGGATGACTGGAGTTGGGGGAGGCATGCCATGGGGTAGGGGGGCATTGCTTTGGAACAGCTTCCAGCTGTTGTCTCTGATTCCCCACCCTCCAGGACTCCGGCCTGCCCTCCTAGCGCTCATAACTCCCTGAGTCCCAGCGCCGCCGCCCACCTGCCTCCCTGCCTACCCCCCCGACCCCCCCTCCATGTGTATATTCTTTACAAGACCTCCACTAAAGCAGCTGTCTTGGATGGGGGACAGGGAGACTCCCCCCCTTAGGGAGTGTGGAGGGAAGGAGCAGCCCTGTTTGTCACTGTGTTTTTTGTTTTGTGTCAGTTGGGTAGGCATGGGATAGGAGAGGGGCTCATCCTCTGTCCAGCACTCTCTTCCTCCAGCCCTCAGCTTGCAAATCTAGTCCTCCCCTGCCCCCCACAGAGGGAAAGGAGCCACTGAGGGTGTCCCGCCTCTAAGCAGGGAGCAATAGGGCTCTGTTCCCCAGCTGAAGTAGAGGGTGTTCATCTCCCAAATCCCCTCTAGTCCTTGTTCTTGTAGAAGGAAAGGGAAAGCAGCTCAGCTGTGTTGCAGTTGGACATGTGGAGGTTCTGGGCCCAGGGTGAAGCCAAGAGTAGGGTCCCGTGAGTCTGGGCCCAGCTCTGGCTTTGTTGCCTTTTCCTGTGGCGAGTTCCAGAAGTGTTAGTACCACCTATCTTCTCGGTCTTTCTTCTGGATTCTGGGGCTCTCTATATTCTGTTTCCTTCACTCTGGTTGCCACTGCTGGAAGGGCGTTATGTCAGGAGCTGAGGGAAGGGGTGGGGAAGAGGGATGGCCCACCCCAACTGTAATGCCTTTTTTTTTCTCCATTTGAGTCATGTATGGTACCGATCAATAAAGAGACTTTTCAGTTTGAGCGTGTCTTGGGTGGTCATTGATGCCCAGTAATGACTCAGCCCAAGACAGTCTTTTCCTCTCCCTCCTTCAGTCCTAAGACCAGTCCTGGGGAGGAGGTGCAAATTGGACTTACCGGCTCCCCTTCACTCCCATCCCACGTTTCCCCTTATTCTTCTGGCGTTGCTCCTCAGATGTCCTAGCCGGGTCCCTTCTCCCTCAAAAACTCACTTCCCACCACCGACTGTTCCCCACTCCTGTCATGTAGTTGCCAGACAGGTGGCCCTCCTGAGGCAGGGCTCCTGGGATAGCCTCTCCTGGATTAGGCTGTTGGGGGTGGGGTGGGGAATGACGTCCTTGCCTCGGAGAGTACTCTGCAGGAGCTTTGGTGGTTAGAGTGCCTGGGAGGCTCAGTCAGTGAGATTCCTGCCCCTACTGAGGAGGCCGACCAGCCCAGCTACCTAGGGGGAAGTCAGAGAGTGGTGGGACTATCTGTCTCCTTGCTGACTTTGGGTGAGGGCACGGAGGGAGAGAGGAGGATACCTAAGGGCTGTTGCTAGGGGGCAGCCTGAAGCTCCGTTGAAAGATGGAAAGAATAGGACACTTTCTAGACTCCTTTCCAGGTAGTTTCTCCCTCTCCCCAAGTCTTTTCCTCCCCCGCCATTAAAGATTAGCAAGACAGGGACATGCTTCTGTGAATCGGGGATGGGGTCTCAGCACCTACAAAGCCCGCTACCCAGTCACCCTCATTTTCATCCCAGGCAGGGGAACCTGAGGCCCCAGACTATTTCCCCACTAAGGTCTCTCTGGATCTGAAGGCCTCATGGACCTGCTCCTCTACCCTCACCTCCCAGCTGGCAGAAGAAACCAGAGGACAGGACTTCATGGCCCACCCCGCCCCCTCTCCAATTCAGCAGTGACCTTGGCCCTGCCCTGCTGCCAGCCCAGCTCCTCATTGCCCCAGCGCCTCAGGACCCCAAGGCCTGCATTTGCACATACACAAACACACCACTCCTCTGCAGGCCTGACCTGACTGAAGGATATTTGCCAGCCAGCTGCTACCACCAACTCCCCCTGGGAGTGCTAGGTAACACCCACGTGGAGTGTGTCTGTCCAGTACTGGGTGTACATCTGGCCTTTTTGCCTGAGTGTGTGCCAGTGTATGTATGTATGTGACTGCTGAGCTGGGAGAGGGCTTAGATATATGTATGTAATGAAACAGACACATGTGTGAATATGTATGTGGGAATAGCATGTGCAGTTGTTTATGATATGTGTCTTGGTGGATTCATTCATTCAGCTAATAACCACTGAGCTCTCTGTAGGTGCCAGGCCCAACTCTAGGTGCTAGGGATCCGATTCTGAACCAGGCAGAGAAGGCATGGTTGCTGGGTGTGAGTGGGAGGCTACAAATACAGAAATGAGGGTGTGGTGTTGAATGCATGGCTTAGCAGTGTGATTGTGTTTGGTTTGGGGGCTGCTGGGGCAGCAGTTGTGTAACTGGTTTGGGCATTTGAAGGCTGTGTGTGTGTGTGTGTGTGTGTGTGTGTGTGTGTGTGTGTGCAGTATTTTGGAGGAAGTGAGGGTCAAGAAAAGTGAACTGCCAAGCTTGGACTCTGCCCTGCTTGGGGAAAGGGAGTGTGTCAGACAGGGGGAGAAACTTTTTGAACTCAGGAAACAGTGGCCAGCGACTTCCTCTGGAGCCCCTAGATCTGGCTCCTCCCTGTTTGCCCCAGCATCCTTGCTGAGGGAGGCCCTTGCTCCGGAGGAATTGCTCTGGTAGGGGAAGGGGAGGCCTTTCAAGGCCATCATGCCCTTTGTTCTCAGGTACAGGTGAAGGCCCTACCCCAGGTCCCAGCATAATACTGAAAAATTTGTTTTAGCCCAGCTGGGACCCACTGCAGACTCCCAGTTCAGCCTGGGTTCAGTTCCTCCTACCCTGCCCAATCCAGGCTGACCGCTAGCTCCCTTTTTTAGGACTGATAGTCTAGTGCAGTACAACCTCCAGCCCACCCCAGCCTGCCCTGTAACACCTTTCCCCAAAGGTTAGGCTGCCGCCCAGTTCAACCAGATCTCAGGTCTTATCCGCTAAAGTGGAAGTTCTAAACTACCCTCCCAGGGCCTCCCCACACCCACCCTCCTTTTTTTTTTTTTATTACAAAGTGGGGCCTTATTTGGAGGATTAGATTAGAGTAGAGTAAAGGTGAAGGTCTAGGGTTAGGAGCTACAGCCTGGATAAAGAAGGGAGATGAGGGGCAGGAGGTGCTGCGACCCAGGCATGTTCTGGGCCAGGCTGAAAGAAAGGGAATGTGTAAAAAGAAATTTTGAGTCAGCAGCCCCCTGCCTCCGAGCCCAGTTTCAAAGATGCTGTTTTGGGTCCCTGCTGGGCACAGCTTCCAGTACCCAGAATGCTTACAATAACCGTCTACCATGTGGCCACAGCCCCATTCTCTCAGCACCCACCAATGAGACTCCTCCCCACCCCCACGCTGAGGTATTCAGTGAAGCAGAACAGGAAATGGGTGGGAGATGACACACCCTGCAGTTCCTGACCTGGGGTGTGGGAGAGAATGAGTGGGAATGGAAGCTGACCCACACCTCGGTTCCTTCTCCAGCCTTGGGAAGGAGCCATTTTCCCATCTAAAACCTTTTGTAGGTTTTTGCTCTCATGAAGAACACTTACATGGTGATTTTATTCCTATTTCCTATCTTATGTTGGAGAGTTTTTCTTGGTTATATGTTTAGGTGTAATCTCTGCAAACTCAGATTCCCCGCCTCTGAAGCCCACACAGAGAGTCTGTATGGGGTTAACGTGAATTAAAGTTCAAACACTTATTGAGTACCTGCTTTATAAACTACTCTGTTCGTCATTCATTCAGCCAGTCAAACTCCAGCCACATTTAGTGAGCATCTACAACATGCCAGGAGCTGGAGATGGAACAGTGGCCAAGACAACATGGCACATATGGTTGGGTGGGGAGACTTTGAACAAATGGTCGCATAGGAATGTAATTACAATTTATGACCTCACTGAAAAGTACAGCATAAACGTATAATGGGGAGACCTCATTTAAACTGGTGTGCTAAGGAAGGTCTCTCAGATGTATCTGCTGAGACTTGAAGGATGAGGAGTGCTTAGCCAGGTGGAGCAGGCAGAGGAAACATCCTCATGCTGGGAAGTGTTTGGTGGGTTGAAAGAATAGAACACCAGTAGGTTCTGAGCCTGGTGAGCAAAGGGGAAATGGGAGCAGGAGAGAGGCCGAGGCCAGATGAGACACGGCTGTGGTGTCAAAGATGAAGACGATGATGATGATGATGATGATGACGAAAAAGATTACAGTTAATGTTCACTCTAACCTGGGTTTTGTGAGAAATCCTTCGTACCAGTGATCTCATTAAAAGCTGACCACAACTCCATGATGTAGGTACTGTTATTATCTTTTATTAACAAGAGCACTAAAGGCCAGAAACAGGGAATCTAAGGGCCAGCCAGCGAGGCAAGCAGTTTGCCCAAAGTCTTGGAGTTGGCAAGAATTTTGAATTATATCCAAACATAATGGGCTGTCACTGAAGGGGCTAAAGCAGGTCACGATTAAGACCTGGGCCATGCCTTCTAGAAATTTCCAGAGCCAGGGAAATCAGACCCTGCCATAATTTGAATAGAAAGCACACATCAAGGAATAGGATTAAAATGGGCAAAGTACTATAGACCTGTAGGAAGAGAAATTTGTTTTGACCAAAGAGATCCAAGAAGGCCTCTTGCTGAAAGTGAAATTAACTTCCAGAAAGTGCTTGTTGAAGGGAGGTAGACCAAGTGATACCAGCAAGGACCAACACTCTAAGTAGAGGGAAAGCTTGAGGGAAGGTCCTGCAGCGGGAGGGTCCAGGGGAAGACAATTAAGCACATGAAGCTGTAGCAGCAAGGGGTACACTGTGGGAACTTGAGGTGTCAAGGGAAGGAGTGGTGGGTTCATTGCTGGAGAAAGGAATTGGTAAAACTGACTTCCACAGTCTTCCTGAACCGTAGAGACTTTTGAATGACAGGCTGAGGAGTTTAACCCTTTCGGTACGGGTGCTGGATATATCTGGCGCCCATCTGATGACCTGTGTGGATGAGCGCCGGATATATCTGGCATCCATCTGTATATAATTTTTATAAATTTTACTTATATAATTGATAGAATTTTATATAACTATCTCTTAATATTAAAGTTACAAACAACACTTGGAAAAAAGCATTGTTTTATTAAGCATAGATCTTATATAAGGTTAGGAA
>VMDR010004108.1:0-63707 GCA_007922815.1 Macrotus californicus | reverse complement strand
TATTCTGTGCATATGCTATATGTAAAGCACAGTGAACAAGATAGGGAAAAACAGAAGCATGATCCTTTGCCTCACTGCAACTTAATCCCCTTGCATTCATTATACTAAATGTGCCTAACCTTGAGAATTCCCCCTCACCTTGAGCTTTCACAGAAAGCTCAAATACTTTCATAATAATGAAGTAATGTGATGTAGTATAAAGATCTAAGTAACAGGTAGTCACCAAAGCCTCAGTTTTCTCTCTTGTAAATAAAGTAGTTGGACAATATTTCTTTTCTATTTAAATAGGCTGTTAGGAACTTAATTCAGGACCTGTTCTATTACGTATAATGGCAAAAACCTGTTAACAACCTAATGCAAACCAATATTCCAAACAATGGAATACTGCATGACCCTTAAAAAGAGCTGTAGATCCCTAAGAGCTCATTTAAAAGGATGTTCCAGGTAGCCTGTTAAAACAAAAATGCAAAATGTAGATACTATGGCCCGATTTATTTGCATCTTAAGACAGATATACATATAGGTACAGAAATGTTCTAGGACACACAAGAAACTTCAAATGATCCTTGGTGGGAAATAGGGTGCTAACTTTTTTTTCATGGTAAAAAACCTGCTGATTCAGGTTCTAAAATGAGAAAAGGCCTGGGTTCAAATACTGGCTTGGCTATTTACCATGTGTGATGTTAAACTACTTAATCTCAATTTTCCCATCTGTAAAAAGGGGTTAATAGTACTAACTTCACACAACTGTCTGGAGGGTAAAAGAAAATCATTCAGGGACCTGGCTGGTGTGGCTCAGTGGACTGGGTGCCAGCCTGAGAACTGAAAGGTTGCTGGTTGATTCCTGGTCAGGGCACGTGCCTGGGTTGCCAGCCAGGCCCCCAGTTGGGGGCATGTGAGAGGCAACTGATGAATGTATCTCTAGCACATTGCTGTTTCTCTCCCTCCCTTCTCCTCTTTCTAAAAGTAAATAAATAAAATCTTAAAAAAAAAAAAAAAGATTCATGCATGTAAGACACTCAACACAGCACATTGTAAGATGACAACTATTAGCAGCTACAACTATGGTTATTATGAATGTTATTAGAAACCCCACAAACCGAGATAATTTAGAATCAGACTTGCCGATTCACTCAAGATGACCAATCTCAAAGACAACCAATTTCCTCTGCCCAAAACTCATCCAATCAGGTTGTCTAAGAGCATATTTATGAACTTAAGGTCAACCACAAGAACAGAAACCCTCGCAGCGGTAGCAGGTGGGCTGATGGATATGGTAATCAGAGCAAAGCCTGAGTTTTAGTTAAGCATCTAACTAGAATAGTATTCTTCATTCATCATATGGATACCTATCCAAAGGGCCAGGATACTCACGACAACAGGCAAGGGACCCTGATGTTTACAAAATGCTGAATACATAGAAATACACTTTTATTTTTAGTAATTCAAGCTGCCAACGTGAGTTTTTATTTTAAGATAAACAATTTCTCATTTTCCTAAAAATTTATGGCACTAATAGTTCATGTACATAATTTATGAATTAATTACAAACAACATGTCAGCCCTGGCTCCTGTGGCTCAGGGGACTGGGTGCTGGCCTGCGAACCAAAAGGTCACCAGTTTGATTCCCACCTGGTCAGGACACAGGCCTGGGTTGTGGACCAGGTCCCCCCTGGTCAGGAACTGTGAGATGTTTCTCTCTCACAACCATGTTTCTCTCCTCTCTCTCTCTCCTTTTCCCTCTCTCTGAAAATAAATAAATAAAATCTTTAAAAAAAAAACAAATAATATGTCAAACAACTGGTGATATAAAAATGCAATCTCCATAAAAATAAATTACAAAAGAAGCTTATTGAATGGCTTTTTGAGTGGAACTCTTCTTCACAAAATTTTCAAAAATTCAGGCTGAATATTATCAAATCAAAATACTACAAGTTATAAATCTGGCCTTTATACCAAAAGCATTCTCACAAAGTACCACTCTAACAATATTCAGTTTAATTTGCCCAAAAGACCAAGAACACATCCTAAACTATATAACAACTAAAAATGTTGCATTAGGGTAGATTAAATCAATATGTAGTACAACTGGTTTGAGTCCATCATATTACAATTTTAACAAGCCTTCCTAGTAATTAGACAACACTTTCAATATCAACATGATGTATTAAAATTTAGATCACCCCAATTACAATTATAAAACAAAATAAGAGGTCACACATACATCTAATCCTTTTGCAATATGAAAATAAAAGAGGCTCCACTTATCTACTGTAAATTTGTCAGGATTTAAACTTTTAAAATAGTAACTATTTCACATCACACAAATAATTACATCTGAATGCACTGAACAGTTACTGTAGCTTTCCTGAGAGTGACCTGAAGTTCCCACCCAAAATACTGGCACCTCAACGAGGCCCTGGGAACTGCAAGCCTACTTCATAGATTATTGCAATATGCTAAGCTGGCATTTGAGGATTGTAATGAGCTAGCTACAGGAAAGCAAAGATAAGGGTACAGAGTTTATAAAAAAGAAAGAAAAGAAAACACTTAACCTATAAACAAGAGCTATCAGAAACACCATTTTAAAATGCTGCACACATTTCTAATTTTCTAACATTCGAAATACAGCTGATAAGATAATCTACGACAAGCAGACCTTCCCACCGCCACACAATGCTTTGCCAAGAGCACAAACCCTCGTAAAATAACTAATGCAATTTCCTTGTTTACTTAAAGAATTGCAGAAAACATGTTGACTGCTTCCGAGGCCTCTGAAACAAATGACTATTTAAAAGACTTTTCACGATCATGTTTGAAATAAGAGAGTAGTGATTCCTTCAGCTAGTAAAAATACAGCCCTAACTTTATTAAAAGGGTTAAATTTTACACTGCAGTTCATTAGCATGCCTTGTTTGCAACCAGAAGGAAGGGGGGGGGGGGGCAGCAAAACACACAAGATGGAAAACATCACTACCTCCTTCGGTGGTTACGAATAATTTTAAATGACCTCAAGATGGAAGGGAAGAGTTCGTGAATAGAAAGGGGGTTAACCATCTGAAATGGCCCCTTCCAGATTCATACTGATGTCGAAGAAAAGGAATTTATTTACACTGCAGTGCCTGGCAGCAAACATGGCTGCCCCTGCCCCCTTTAAATCTGAAGTCTTTACTCCCTCACCAAAACCATCAAATTATGGCCCAGTCTCGCTGTCTTGCTACTATAACACTAACACTTCTCCTTCAAAACGGTAAGACCCACAACTCCTCATTTCACAACAATCACAGCACCATAACCACTTGCTTCTCTATTCTCCAGCATTGAAAGAAAAGGCACAGAATACACACAAATATAGGAACAAAAGGCTTTCTCTTCCTAACACTTAAAAAAAAAAAAAAACCTTCCCCTTCTTTTCCTCCCACTCTGTGATGTCGCCAGTTCCTATCATTTTCAACATTCAGTTAATTTCCTTCCCCATCCCAATACTAGGTCTTCCAGTTTCCTGAGTCTATTTCCTATCTTCCCTTTGCATCCTGTCTCAATCGTTTCTTCTCCCTTCTCCTTAGGCGCCTTTCCCTCCACTTCCACTCCCTCGTTTCTCCCTCTATGCCCACTTCTTCATCAGCGTCGATCTCCTTCCCCACACTCTTGAGGTTCCCACCCTCTAACCCCAAACCTCTCTATTTCTCAATCTGCCCAGGTCTACAAACCTAACTCTGCTCCTCTTCCCCCGCCCCTCCCCCGTTCCATGTTTATCCCCGCCCCCATCCCACCTCTACTCCCAATTCCCAGCTCAGCGCCACTCCATCACTTAACCCAATCCCACCTCCCCTGCCCCACCTCCCCGTCCCCTTCACACCCCCCCCACCCCCCGTCCTCTCCTCTACCTCCTAAGCTCCCCTCAAACCCTCGCAGGCCACTCACTGTCCTCCCATCCCGGCGACGCTCTCTCCCCCCTACCCAGGTCCCATCCCCAGGTCGCCCCCTCCTCGTCGTTCCCTCCTCGGCCCTTGCAACACACATACACGCGCACACACACAAACACGCACGCATTCACTTTACCTTCAGTTTGTTCCATTCTAACCCCCCGGCCGTGTCAGTACGATCACAGGAGAGACACGGAGGCCCGGCGCGGGGCTGGGGTGCAGGCAGCCGCCGGGGCTGCGGGGGCAGAAGACGGAACCAAGCTAGGCCGCATGAAATCCCCGGGCTAGATTTCCCTCGCGCCGGCTGCCTCTGCCATGGCGGCGTGCACGGAGGAGGGCCACGGTAGGGCCGGGCCGGGCGCGGAGCGGAGAGGAAGGAGGCTGCGGGAGGTGGGGGAGGCAGGGGAGGCGGAGGGATGGGGGGGCGCCGCGCAGCCGCTGCTGCCGGAGAGGAGCCTGTGGCCGGCGGCCGGGCCGGGGCGGCAAGGTCCTCCGGGTCGATACGGCCTTCGCACGCGCCTCCGCCTCGATCCTGGCCGTCGCGCCGCCCGCTCCCGCCGCCGCCACCGACGCCGCGCACAAAGCCCCCCCACCCCGACTCTCGGAGCGCCGCCGCCGCCGCCGCCAAATCTTCAGTCGCTCACTGGCTGCCGGGCCGCGGCGCCTGCCGGGAAATGCAGTCCCGGGTTCGGGGCGCAGGGGCCGAAAGGAGGAAGAGGCTCGTCCGCGGCGCGGGAGGAGGGGCCAGAGCGGGAACCAGAACTGAGAGCCGTCCGCGGGAGTCCGGGCGAGAAGTGAGACCTCCGGCCGGAGAGACGGCGGGGCGGAAGGAAAGGGGCGAAGGGGAGTCGGCACAAAACAACGCTGGGAGTCGGGGAGACGGGTTAAAGGTCGGGCCTGTGCGTCGCACTGTGCTCGTGCGAGTTACATGTTAAATGAAAGCACGTCTTTGAAACGCCAGAGGCACTGCTAGACAGCCCCTGCGTGTTAGCAATAACCCCCTCACGGGCGCCCGGCTAAGACGACGCGGAGAGAGCACAGCATTTCGGGGGCCTCCTGGGCTGCCTGCTGCCCGACAGCGGTCAGCGAAGAGCTGCCTGCTCCGCAGGGCTCTGCGTCTGGACATGCCATGGCAGCGATCTCAGAGACCCGGTCCGCCGGGGCCGTCTCTCCTGCAGCCCTGCACGTCCCAGCAGGATGCTGCCCGCTCCCCACGGCAAGCATTAGAAGGCCTTGGCGGCATCGCGACCTCTGGGGGAGCGCCGACCTGCCCAGCAGGTACCCGGCCGCGCGCGTCTTTCCTGCT
Organism: Macrotus californicus; assembly: GCA_007922815.1. NCBI lineage: Eukaryota > Metazoa > Chordata > Mammalia > Chiroptera > Phyllostomidae > Macrotus > Macrotus californicus. Next base: position 58,475 of record VMDR010004108.1, on the reverse strand, counting down.
CGCACGGCGGGCCCGGAGGCTTGTGGGTAACTAGGAGCACAGAAGCACCCCAATGCACCCCAGACCCGAGGGCCGTAGGGCCGTGTGCCCATCACGTGCCTGGACCCTGGGCCGCTCGCTGCCAGACCTTCCTTCCCAGGGATATGAGGGCATTTGTCCTCGACAAAGTTCATGCGAGAATGAGAGGAGGAAGAGGGAGTCCAAATTCTCTAACCCTTTAGCCCTCCCCATCGTAGCAAATTTACGTTAAACAATGGAAGGTCCTGGGGGGAGGGAGGGACGGTGACACAACAAACTGTTCTTGCAGGAGTGTGCAGATTTGGTGGTATTTCCTGGGGACTGTTGGAGAATGACTAGAACGTTGCAGCACGGAGAATGTACAAAGAAAATAGGTGGCAACTAGATGAGGAAACCAAAACTCTGTGCTCTGTTCTGAGAATAATAAAGCCGAATCACCACTAGATGTTATACTCTCCATAGTTGTTACTCTCCATGTGCTGGATCTATTTAGTACCCTTACAAGAAATTCCTCGTATCTTTAAATGCCACTTGAATAAGAAATTACAAATTTCCTACAGATGAATTAGTTTAATGATTACTAATTATGTATTAGCTTGTTTAAACATAACCCTGCTAATAATTCTAAGGGTGATATTCAGAATTACGTGTTCCCATTACTAGCAAGCATTAAATATTTCTAAAACTACACTTGTGTAGTAGCTACATTTTATGTATAACAAAAGTTAAAGGAACCAACAAAATCACATTTTTGTTTGTTTTAAATGCCTAAATGCCTTTTTGGAACACAGATCTCTCAAGGGGGCCACCGGAGCTTATTTTAGTTTGATTCTGTCTTCTGGAAAGTAAGGTTAAAATGGTCTTTTTTTCTGCCCTGACCAGTGCGGCCCAGTTCATGGGGCGTTGAAATGCAAAGTGAAAGGACACAACCACCAGCCAGAGCACAACTCCCGTCTGGGGGCACACATTGATGTGTCTGTCCCTCTCTCTCTAAAAATAAGTAAAGAAAATCTTTTTAAAAAATTGTTCTATTACAGTTGTCCCAATTTCCCCCTGTTGCTCTCCTCTGCCCCGCCCAACACCCCACAAATAAATAAGATCTTTCAAAAATTTGGTCTTTTTCCTTTTTGGCTATGATCCTTTCCACGTCCACCCTTTTTTCCCACCTTCCCATGTTTACATTGTTTTGTTGATAAACTGTTGCCTTGATCAGACAACCGGATTTTCCTCAAAGGGATTTTATTCCCTAGGGATTTTATTTTGATTTTCTTCTGAAACTATGTTGACAAGAGTTTAAAATTAAAGTTACATTGTTGGCAGCAGTGAGAACAGCATCAGGCGTTAGATGGGTGGGGTCAGGCTGAACCTTGATTCAGCAAGCGTGGTACTCTTAAGAAAAAATTCAGATCCAAGACTCAAGTTATAAGAAACAGTTTATTCAGAAAGTCGGAGGTAGAAAAAGTGAGTGGTAGGAGAAATGGGGTCAGGAAGCAAGTTAAAAAGGTAAGAGAAGGACCCTTGGAGCTTAGAAGAGAGAGAGGTAAAGGGAATAAGTCTGGGGGGGAAGATGAAGGGGAGGGAGAGAGCTGGGTTTTTAAGGGAAGGGGATTTTTAGGGGCAGTTCCAGAGGAGGATCTCAATAGAATATTCATCTGCTTTCCAGGTGTGTCTTTTCAGGCTCGTGGTCTCCACTGATTGGTCGTCGCAGGGACAGGGGTCATTAGTCATTGCTGCTAGTCCTGAGGTCCGCCTTGGCCTTGCTTGTCTGGTTTTGCTGCTTTTCTGGGCCTAGAGCTGAAACACAGCTGAGGCCTAGTTGTATTTGATGCAGGTCAGAACCTCATTGTTCTAGGGGCTTAATGCTTCAGACTATTCTCATTAATTTACCCTCTAAGGGGGCCTAATCTCTATGACTTGCAACAATCCAGGGAAGGACAGGTCTGGGTTGGTTTGAGCTTAATGACCATTAATATGAATGGTCAGGGGGTCTAAACCGAATGACGAGATAGTGATATGCTAGGGAAGGAAAGTTTACAACTGGGTGAGTTCCTTGTTTTCCCAGTTTTGCCTGTTTCTACGCACCCTAGGCCTTCCACCCTCGTGACCTGTACCAAGCCCATCATCTTTGCTCTGCTCATGTCTGTCTGTCTACCACAATGTGAGGTAGATGCCTCACATTGCGTAGTCTCTTTTTGCAAACCATTAGAAAACACATTGTTAATAATATTTGATCTGGAGCCATATTTAGGGAAATGGCCATTAAAAAGAATTACATTTTAGTATCTAACATCTGAGGTTCAGAACATGTTTCCTCTTCTCCAAAGAAAATGAGCAAACAGTTCATTAACACAGCAATCTAACAATCAGGGCCAGAGCTAGGGAAAAAAATATTTTTTTGTTTCTTTTTTTGGAGATCATAGCTAAAAACTCCTTACATTGTAAATCACTGATCCTGAAAGTCAAAAAGTTGCCAGTTTTAGTAACATAAGGCAACGTTGCTTCGAACAAATGAATTTCAATGTGAAAGATTCTTAACCCTTCCCTTTTCAGAATAGGATTGCTAACATATGGCCACAGTGGAAAAATATAGCTCATCTTTCAAATAGTGATCTTGGAACCATTCATCTGGTTTATGAATACTTAATAACTTTCACTGTGCCTGGTTGTACATGAATACAATGCATGAATAAGAATATTTCCCGGTATAAAATGTCTCCCAGGGATATAAAAGGAATATTTTTGCATCCTTATGATCTTTTCCAGAAAAGTATGGGTACATGGTAGTGTTTATGAAATTAATGTGAAAATTATACTGTACCTTTTTACAGCTCAAAATCTACCATCAAGAATTTTCAGGAAAAGAAAAAAAGCTAAAAATACCAAAGCTTTGTCGAATTTGTTAATTCTAGTAAACAGAATGTGAAGTGAAACCTTTATGTGGAAAGTTGGGCATCAGACATGCACAAAGGGCCCTCTACTGGCCAAACTGAAAAGTTTTGCCTTATTAACATAGTTGATCCACTTAGTTCCTACTAGCTGAGAAATGCTTTGTGGATTTTTAAAAAAAAAACAACGAAACTTGAAATTTAATACCCGCCATCTTTCGTTCTTACGAATGTGCAGCCCAGATGAGTAAAGTGTGCAGTCAGCGAACATGTTAAGAGAAATGTTTCCCGTGGGAAAGCTCTTCCTTGCCGTCTGGTGTTAGTCAAACCGGAGCCACTAACGTTTTTTTCTTCCTTCTAGAACCAGGTAAGATGGATGGGATGGATACAAATGACTAGGGAGTAAAAACGTTTCTAGATCTTTCACTTTCCCAAGATGGCTCAGTTAGCCATCCTAGGAACTGAAGTGCCCCCCAAACCTGCACAGCTACTGTAACATACAGTTTAAATATTATTTGAGATCTTTACAGAAAGTGCGGATCAGAAACAATGCCTGTTAAGAAAACATTTATAAAACAAATTCAGAACACACAGCATCACGGTCTCGGGCCCGCGGGTGTTTTCCTTGCCGCTCCCTCTACCCACTGCTCTCCCCGCCTCAGTCGCTCAGTTGGAGCGGGCGGGGGAAGAACGGAAACACGTAAAAGTGATGTAATTGGACTCCGAGATGGTTACCATGGTGACTATCAGGCATATTGCGCTACGGGGCAGGTAAAAGTCTGCTTTAATCCAGCTTTCAATGCCGGGTTTTCGGGACGAGACAGTCCCCCACCGCAGCCTGCGAGCCGCAGCGCCGGGCCCCGAGGCTCCACCACCGGGAGGCGAGTCCTGCCGGCCTGTGGGAACGCGGCTCGCCGCCTCCGGGGACGCCGTCGCGCCGCGGCATCCGAGCGCCCATTGGTGAGCGGTGTCGTCACTCAGAGTGACGCGCCCGGCGCGGAGCGCGCGGGAGCGGTAGAGACGGCCTCGGGCTGTTCTGGCGGGGGCGGGGCGGAGCGCGGGGCTGGGAGAGGGCTGGAGGACCGAGGCGGCCGTTCCCGGGAGCCGGCCGGCGGAGGTAGGGGGGGCGGGCCAAGGCCTCCGGCCGCGACTCGTGGGTCGTGCCTGCCGGTTTCCGCGGGGCCCACGCCCTCGACGTCCCGTTGCCCCCCGCGCCGCCCAGTCTCCCCAACGGCTTCCAGCCGCCCCCTGCCCGGGACCTCGTCCTCCTGGCCGCCCAACAACTTCGGGGCTCAGCCTCCGTTCCCCCTTTCGTGCTGCGCTTCCTCCGGTCTGCCCTCCACCTTCCATTAACTCGGACCGCCAGCAAGGTCCGCCATCCCCGCTCCCGCCCCGAAGCACAAAGAAACACCCGCAGACCCACCACAGCAAACACAGTCCGGCAGCTCCACGCGCGCCAAAGCCACCGGCCGAGGAAAGCGAGCGCGCGTCTCGCCGCCCGCGGCCCGGCGCCGGCAGCAAAGGTGGCCCGAGGCCCGGTCCGGCCCGGCGTGCGGGCGCGGGCGGGGCGTTTGCGCCGGCGGGACTCGGCCCCGGCCCCACCCGCCCGGGAAGGGGGTGCCCGGGCCGCAGGGCGGACTCACCGCCCCGTGCGGTCTGGTCTCCCTCCAGCAGGACGAGGCCCGTCATTTAGTCCGGGTCAGATGTAGAAGGTGTTAATTGAACTCTGGATCAAAATGTCAGCTCCGTGGTTGAGGTTTCTGTCCCCGAGAGACCCTGGCACTCTTCCCAGCTGCAGGGCGCAGAGCTGACACTAGGAGACATTAAGGCTCCTTGCTGCCCTTGGCAGGAAAGCGCCGCAGGGTGGAAGGTTGCTGTAAAGCTTATTGAAAGGTATAAAGCTCTGGAGAATCACTAGCACAGGAAACCGGTTTACCTTCATTTGAACTGTTTAGTACGTACCATGTGTATCTTCACTGCTACATAAATGAGCACTTTCATTTTTTTAAAGTTTGGGGCAGCTTGGCCAAGTATGGAAAACACTATTTTAAAACAAATCTGAGACTTTTACTTTCTACCTGTATTTTCAGGCTACAAATAAGTGTGCCTTGCTCAGCTTCTTGAATGCTTGACAACCGTTTAAGTAGATTACTAGGTGCTATTGACCAGAAATCAAAATGTCTTTGGCCATACCATCGTGAGCTGCATTTCTGTTAGTTGGGATCTCAAAGTGCCATTCTCAAATGCAGGGCTAAGAAAACAATATTCATGATTGTTGCACATGAACTCAAAAGAGATTGTATACTTTGAATAGGATATGCAAATACTTTTACCCTTGAATAGTTAAAGACACTTGGATCCTGGGATCTTTATAATTGATGTGTTTTTCAAACACTGAATTGTTTATGTATTCCTTCTGCCTAGGTCCCTATGTTGACTAGTTGAGACAAATATGAATATGGCCTTCTCCAGTTATAACACAGTCTTAGCTATTGCCCGGACAAGGTAAGCCTTGTAATTTCTCTGCTGCCGCCAATATTTATAGATGGAAAAGATATAGGTAAAAAGCTAGGCTTAGTAGACGATTAAAGCTTTGTTGGTTTTAACTGCGTTGGCTTTTAGGAAGCTGACATTTTAATGTATTTATACTCATCCCAAATTTTGTATATGCTTTAGAACTCAGGCAGAGTAGTTTTGTAGATGGGTAGTACAAGTAAGATACAAGATGTAATGGTTTTAGAATGCCACTTCTGTCACTGATGAATGCTACATGAGGCCCTTAGAAAGAAAAAGGCATAGACTCGCTGGCAAACAGGCCAGTCCTAGGGCCTGTATCTGCCCCAGCAAGGTCTGTTATCACTTATTTATTACAAAGACGGTTCACTGAGAACTTGCTATGTGCCAGATACACTGTACATCTTCCCTTTTGGCCATTCAAAAAGTGTTTTTATCTTGGCGTGCTTCAAAACCAAAGAATGGAAAAAGCTATCTCTTTGCCAAAATGTCTCTTTGCCAGGCACTTTCTTTGCCTAGATAATCTTATATATTTTTTCAAACAATCTGATGTGCTAGTTTAAGTAGAGATTGTGAGCTATTGCAAAAGTAGAATGTAGAAATCCCTGGCTGGGGTGCCCAATTCTAGTTCTTATTGCTAAGGTTTTTTTTTTAAGGAATCTTAGATGAGGGACATTTCACCTGTAAATACCTCTCATTTGAGGAGTTCCATGGGTACTGCATAGACAAAGCAGTCTCACGTGATTGATTAACCCCAAAGAGACCTTCAAGTTCCTCATTCAAACAATATTGCCAATAGAGTAGCTGAAGTCAAAAGTCTTCTGCCTGTTTTCTGGTAGTAGCTTAGAGGCAGAACTTTCACACATAACCTCTGGTGGGAAGATATATGCTCTTAGATTTTTAAATGAATAGTCTCAGAGTTTCTCATTTCTAATACAGCAATTATTCTTAGGAATAACCTTATTAATATTTCTCACAGTATTTAATTCAACAATTCAACCATAAAGCTTAATGTTCTTTAACTGGGATAACAAGCTATATTTCATTCACTAATGAAGAGCATCTGCTTTAAAATACAGGATTCAAAACTATTGCTTTATTTTGACAAGATACAGTATATATTTCTTTAACTTTTAAGTTTTTGGTAGGTTGTGCTCAACTCAGAGGATGTTGCTCTTTATTCCAGATTCCCTAGCCACTTTGTCCATCCTACCTGCTCTTCTTATTTCCCATCACTTGCATTTCTTCACTTGCCAGATTCCCATTTAAATAAAACCTATATGGAGAACTATGGGAGCAAGAAGTACTCCTGTCTTAATCAGTCAGGCAGTAAAGTACTTCACTTACGAACTAGAACAATACAAAAGCTACACACGTCAACTTGCTGGTTACAAGTGGACCCTGGTAAACCTCATCTGGAGCAGACCTCCAAAAAGCCACAGGAGACAAGCCCTCAGCCCACAAAAGAAATTGGTCCGAAGACTAAGGAAGAAAAGCGATCTTACAGACAAAAAATTATAGATGAGCTTAAATACTATCACAATGGATTCTCTTTGCTTTGGATTGACACCAAAGTTGCTGTGAGGATGAGCTGGAGGCTGCTGCACGGGCAGGTGCTGACCCGACGAGAGCGACGAAGGGTAGGCAAGAACCACATTGAAGAGAGAAAACGTAAAGTTCAAATGAACTATTTAGGAACTGTGTTTTAAACTCAACTTAAAATTCATTTTAAAAACCTCCAAGTAGTAATAATAACTGATGGTGCGAAGGAGAATTTCCTACTGAGTTTCTTATCTGCAACTGACCTGCTGTACAATTTTAGGCAAAATTCTTTAAATTTGTATATATATTTGCCTATAGAATGGTTATAATTGTGCTTTCTAATCTCTCCAAGGAATTGAGAGGCTGCAGGTTTGATCTGTGCATCTGAAATACAAACTGTTGTTAATATATTAAGTATATGCATTAAAAAAATTTTTAACAGATACTATGTTATTAAAGTCCAGACCCTTAAGTTAGATGAAAGCTAGAAGATGCCAATAATATGTTTTGATTGCCATAGATTTCCTTGAGGATATCCCATAAATATTACTTCAGGGCTATGATAAAGAGGAAACTCTCCATTTTACAAACAGCTGCAGAAAATGTATTGTGTTTTTAACACTGTAAGAGCCAAAGCAGGCTTTTTAGTTTTAGTTCTTTTGATGCATCCTAAAATAATAAATATTGCATATGCATTTAATTCTTTAGCTGTTGAGGACTTGTGTTGATATCTTCCGCTTGGTTCCATTTATGGTGTTCATAATTGTACCCTTCATGGAATTCTTATTACCAGTGTTTCTGAAACTCTTCCCAGACATGTTGCCATCAACTTTTGAAAGTGAATCCAAAAAGGTATGTAGGAATTACTAACTTTTTAAAAAAATTGACAGGCTTCAGTTTTAAGGTTTACAGAAAAACTGAACAGAAAGTACCGAGAATCCCCAGATACCTCATCCCCCTTTTCTGCCATTGTTAACATCCTGCATTAGTGTGGTACCTTATTAGAGTTGAAAAACTAATATCTATGCGTTATTATTAATTAAAGCTTATACTCTGCATTAGGGTTCACTCTTTGTGTTGTACAGTTTTATGGGTTTTGACAAATGCATATTGTCATAGATCCACCATCACAGTGTCTTACTGCCTTAAAAGTCCCCTGTGGTTCACCTGTTTGTCCCTTCTCCCTCTATCCTTCGACCGGTGGCAACCACTGATCTTTTTACTGTCTCCAGACTGTAAAAAGTTTTGCCTTTTCTAGAATGACATATTGTCGGAATCATACAATGTGTAGTTTTTTCAGACTGGCTCCTTTTACTTAGCAATATGGTTCCTTCGTGTCTTTTCATGCCTCATTTCTTTCGATCATAGCATAATATTTCGCTGTATGGATGTACCGCAATGTAATCATTGACCTATTGAAGGACATCTTGGTAGCTTCCAATTTTTGGCAGTTATGAATAAAGCCACTAAAAATATCCATGTGCAGGTTTTTGTGTGGGGGTAAGCTTTCAACTCATTTGGGTAAATACCTAGGAGGGCAGTTGCTGGATTGTATGGTAAGACTGTTTAGTTTTGTAAGAAATTGGTAAACTGTCTTTCAAAGTAGCTGTGCCATTTGCACCCCCAGCGGCAGTGAATGAGAGTTTCTGTTGCTCCACATTTTCATCAGCCCTTTGGTGGTGTCAGTGCTTTGAGTATTAGCTGTTCCGATAAGTGTGCAGTTGTATCTCACTGTTATATTAATTTGCAATTCTTTAATGACATCTGATGTAGAGCATCTTTTCATATACTTATTTGCCATCTAGATATCTTTTTGGTGGAGGAAACTGTTTGAATCTTTGCCCACTTATTAATGGGGTTACTCATTTTCTTATTGTTGAGATTTAAAAAGAGTTCTTTGTATGTTTTTCGATGCAAGTTGTTTATTAGATATGTGTTTTGCAAATATTTTCTCCCAGATTGTGGCTTGTCTTTTCATTCTCTTAACCGTGTTTTTTGCAGAGCAAATGTTTTAAATTTTAGTGAAGTGCAACTTGAGTTTTTCTTTCTTGGATCATGATTTTGGTGTTGTATCTAAAAACTCTTAAAAAAAAAGAAATAAAAAATAAAAACTCTTGCCAAATCCAGGGTCACCTGGATTTTCTCCTAGGTGTTTCATAGTTTTGAGTTCTACATTTGAGTTACATATGATCCATTTTGAGTTAATTTTTTTCTTAAGAAAAATTGCCTAACACCTTTATTTGGGGGGTGATGGGGTGGCTGGGAGCTCTTGGTGGGATAGGCCGCTTCCTCTTCACCATCACCCGCTTTTGGCTGCACGGGATGGCACTGCCCTGAGAATTGCGACCCTGCAAAGATCCGGTTGGTACTTGTTCTTGCGGATCATATGCCCGATGCTGCTCAGGGTGGCCCCAGCATCCTTGTTGACCGTGGTCTACCGGTAGGTGGCCAGCTTTCGCTGGTCGGATCTCTGCTTCTGGACAACCACCACCACACCTTTGCCCTGGGCGCCTGGCCCCACTACCGCTGGCTTGCGTGAATCGCCCGTGGTAGCGTTGTAGCAGAAGGAGTTGTGGGCCTCAGACTATTGGGTTGGGGATTGTGCGTCTGCTTGTTCCTCTTGATCAGAAAGCCGGAGTAGTCCATTGCAGGTGGGTGGACACGGGCGCACCTCCCTGGGGTGATGGGAGACAGAAAGAGCGAGTGAGTATATTTTTAAGAAAGGTGTGCAGCGTCGTCAGAGTCATTTTTTTTTATGTGTGGATATCCAGTTTTTCCAGCCCCTCTTGTTGAAAACACTACCCTCCTCATCGAACTTTAACTTGTTTTACGCTGTTGAAAATAAAGCATACCTAAATCAACTGTTCCTGCAGTGGCCAGCTGAGCAGCAGGCATGCTGTACTCAGTTCAGCGGGCCCTGTAGTGCCTATGAGTGGTCTCAGAGAAGAAGGTGTCCTCAGCTGATGGTTGCTGTGAGGGTAAAGAGCTAGAACACCCGGCAGCTCCTTCATTCTCTGTTCTGTGCGCTTCACTAGACAGTGGTGTGAAGATGTGAACACAACATTATGAGAGGGCAAGGGTGGGGGGCAGCCTTTAAATCATTCTGGGAAACGTTTCACAAGCCCAGACTCAGAGTGGTAGAATTTAACCACAGTGTTTGAACGGCATTCTGGGTAGAAAGAATAGCACTTACGATGGCTGGATGGTGTGAAAGGGTGTGACAGAGCCAGGGACCACTGATTGGTTCTTTATGGTTGGAATGCAAGGGGCCCAGTGGTGGAAGATGAGACAAGAGTGATGTGTCGGGTCAGGTTGGAAAGCATCTACCACATTGTGAAATTCAGACTTGACTTTAGACAGTGGTAAATGATGGAAAGTATATTTCAGCAGTGGGTGGGTAACACAATTAGGTCTGTGTTTTAGAAAAATAACTGCTGGCAGAGCCATGGGAGGGAAATGAGCTGCAATGCTATTATAACAGTAAGAGAGAGGACCAAGCCTAAATTATGAACGTGGCATTAGAAATAAACACTGAAGATAGATGTGATATACTTTTAAAGGATAGAATGAAATTGCGATATATAACTGCCTGGCAGTGGTTTAAACTCACAGTAAAAGTGATCGGGATCTGGAATTCATACCGTGGGGTTCTAAGGACAGCATTAGTGAATGCAGAAAGGTGATAGGGTACAGGAAGTGGTTTATCCAAATATTCCTCTTTCTTCAATATTATTCATCCCTGAGCATACATGTACACATCATGGGCGAGGTCCTGGAAGATACTTTCTTGTTTGCGGTTTGTTTGTTTTTTTCATGAAAAGAGGCACAGCAAGCACATGAGAGTTCTAGGTTTCTATTGACACAGGTCGCCACACTTTTCAGTTATACTTTTGCATCCACTTGTGGAAGTGCTGTGTTATATTTAGTGATTAGTGTTCATCTCTCCCATTAGACTAGAAGGTGCAAGAGGGCAGGAGGAATATCTGTTTTTGCTCATTTTTTCTCTAGCACCTAGCACATGGTAGATGCTCAGTAAGTGGACAGGTGGGCTGATGGATGATGGGTGAGGATATAGATGAATGAAATGGATGACTAAACGGGTTCTGGTTATGGCATTGCCGTTGTGTGAGTTTTTGGGCTGAATCTTTTAAGATCTTTCTAAAAACCAATGATTGCTGTGATTGGGTGACCATTAGAATCTCTTGGGCAGCTTAAAAATATGTATGTATGTAACATATATATTCCTGTTTCTCCCTACCCCCTGAGTTCTGACTGTGGTTATTTTGAAAATGCCACCAGACCGCATTTCTGATGATGAACAAGGATGTAGAAGTAATAGTTGACATAGTGTCTTAAGTATATATACACTTAATTCTGTTTAGGGCTTTGTTCATATCTGTTAAAGCAGTTAACTCATTGTATTGTAGTAAAGTATGTCTGTTTTATATTACTTGAACTGTAAGCTACTTTAGTATGATTTCCTAGTTTTCTTGGTTCATGGCCCAAGAAAAATCCAGGGCCACTCAGACCAGGTGTTTGCTCAACTGGCAGCTTAGATGGTTTGCACCAGGTTAAGAAATAATATCTCATTTATAAAGAACTCAGACAACCCAAGTGTCTGTCTATAGACAAGTGGGTAAAGAAGCTATGGTACATATATACAATGGAATATTACTCAGCCATAAAAAGAATATACTCTTACTATTTGTGACAGCATAGATGGACCTAAAGGGTATTATGCTAACTGAAATATGTCAGTCAGAGAAAGACAAATACCGTATAATTTCACTTATATGTGAAATCTAAAGAACAAAGTAAGCAATCAAACAATGGAAACAGACTCATAGAAACAGAGGGGAAAGGGGTTGAGGGCTGAGTGAGAAAGGTGAAGACATTAGGAAGTACTAATTGGTAGCTACAAAACAGTCATGGGGATGTAGAGTACAGCGTAAGGAATACGGTCAGTAATATTGTCATGACTATGTGTGGTGCCAGGTGGGTACTTGAAATAGCGGGGGGATCACTGTGTAAATGGTGACTGTCTGACCACTATGCTGTGTGCCTGAGACTGGTGCAAAACAGTGTTGAATATGAGCTGTCATTGAAAAATAAAATTAAAAAAGGAAATAGCATCTCATTCTAAATAATCACGAAGCCTACCATTGAGGAGACATTTTGGAGCTATCAGGTGTTTATGATCATTGTCTTAGTGATAAATAAAAGGTAAGATTAAGGAGATCAGTTGTAAATAGAGGCTATTTTTTATTTGCTCGGGTTCTCACAGAACCCACTCAATTAGGCCTTTGAAAATAATATTACTACATTAAAGAGGGATGAGCAAGAACAAGGGAGCAGTTATTTTTTTTTCCCATCTTTCTCTACCAAGTTGTAATCATGAAGGATTGATGAGCTTTTCCTCTTCTATTATTAAGGAAGAAAAACAGAAAAAGAAAATGGCTGCGAAGTTGGAACTAGCAAAATTTCTTCAAGAAACAATTACAGAAATGGCAAGGAGGAACAGGGCCAAGCTGGGAGATACCTCTGCACAGTTCTCATCCTATGTCAGACAGGTGTCAGTCTTTGATGTGTATATAATACCAAACGACTCCTAGGCTGGGAGTCTTAATGAAAAATGCATGTCATCGTGGATCTTCCAAGTCGTTTACGATCTTTGGCTTTGCAAATCTAACTTATACGGATAGGATATTGCAAACGTTTATAGTAGTTTGCAGAAATGTCTGTCTTAAAGCAGCCAGTGTGCTAAAGACATCGACGACTTCTTGGGAAGAATAGTAGCATTAGTCAAACTTTTGAACTACTGATTTTTCAGTGACTTAGGCCAACTTCAGATTTCTTTATTCCTCTTTGTACCACGGCGTGCCTTTCCACACCTCAGGTAGAATCCATAAATGCTTTGATATGTCTTTCAAATAGTCTGCTGGGAAGGTAGGAAATTAAGTAGGAAACTCATTTTCATTGTTTAATTGGCCTCTTTTGTGTCACTGCCTAGGTCCAGACAGGCCACAAGCCCAAGACAAAAGAGATAGTTCGCTTTTCCAAACTATTTGAGGATCAGCTAACCCTGGAACACTTAAATCGACCTCAGCTGGTTGCCCTTTGCAAACTGCTAGAGCTGCAGTCTTTTGGGACCAACAATTTGCTCCGCTTTCAGCTCCTGATGAAACTGAAGTCTATAAAAGCAGATGATGAAGTAAGAACTTAACTATATCTGTAGAGAATTAGTAAGGCATTAGGATACATTTTAGGAGAGCTTTGTGAAAAAGTGCAGTACCTTCTGTTAGGTCTGTTCATGGCAAAATGAGTGCTTTATACAATCATTACCATAGCATCTGAGCCTCGATTACTCATTTTAAGAGTTACCGTACTGACCCATTTTCTTGAGAGGCCATCATAAGCAGTTAATCACTTGGGTGTCTTAGCTGGGGCTAATCTAAAGCAGTTAGGACCCACTCGGAAGGAACAGCAGCTCAGTAGGTTCCTGAGTCTTCTACTGCCGAGGACAGGGCTCCACCCCCACACCTCTGCTCCCTGCCTCAGAGCTGGTGCCAAAGTAAATACTCTGCGGGGAGAGCTGGCCTGGTAAGAACGGGTGGCAAAACGCAATGCAGGGATGGAAAGCAGCACCTGGACATCTGCGGAAGAAAGGCACCGTTTGGGCTGTAACTACTAATTAGACTCCATTAAAAAAATGGAAAGAACCTTTCTTGAATCAGAATCAGCTGCTTTAAAGCATTCTGCCTGAGGGAGCAAGATTCTCAGAACTGAGACACATGATCCCATCGGCCCCATTCAGATTTCAGTTCTTGTTTTCAGAACTTTGGAATAAACAATCGTGGTCCCAGAAGTATCATAGCTTGGGGTCACACCAAGCAGAAATTGTGTTATTTATTGAGGGAGTTTTGTGAACCAGAGAGTTAGGGCCATTCCTGGGGTGTTGGTGGGGGATAGTGGGGAAAGAACACCATTGGGACATGCAACAGATGGTACATAGAAAGCTTTCAAATGAAATGTTTTTTAAATGAATCTTAAAGCTGTCATGAAAGGGGAAGTCATGTAAATGTCTCTGATGGTATTAATACCTCTTGGCAGGATTCCCTTCCTCTCAACTACTACACCTTCCTAAGTCACCTTGATTTGTAGGCGTCTGGCCTTTGTGCAGTCAGTGCTGGGGACAAAGTGTGAACGCATCAGATCCTGTGTTTCTCCCGATTAGCTGGAATTTAGGGATTAGGTAAAACAGGAACCAAAAGATCCAATACCATTCCTTACATTTCTTTCAGATGATTGCCAAAGAAGGGGTGAATGGTTTGACTGTGTCAGAACTACAAGCTGCCTGTAGGGCCCGAGGGATGAGATCACTGGGTCTCACTGAGGAACAACTGAGACAACAGATCCGAGAGGCAAGTAACAGCGTTCTGGGCCCTTTTCACTCAGCTCTCTCCCCTACACTTTGCAGACCTCATTTTGTGATTTCTACTTTGCAAGTGGGCCACCTTATCTAATTTGCCTTATTTAATTGAGCAGCGAAGTACCAAAGCAGCTAGATCTTTTGACTGAGACAAGGTACTGTATTTGTTTTCTATTGCTACATAACAAATGATCACAAATTTAGTGGCTTAAAACAACGCCCACTACCCTGGGTAGTGTAGCTCGGTGGATTGGATGCAGGCCTGCGAACCAAAGGGTGGACGGTTCGATTCCCAGTCAGGGCACGTGTCTGGGTTGCAGGCCAGGTCCCCAGCACAGGGTGTGTTAGGGGTGGCCACACATAGATGTTTCTCTCTCTCTCTCTTTCTCCTTCCTTTCCCCTCTCTCTAAAAATAAATAAATAAAATAAATTTAAAAAAGATAAAACAAAAACAAAACAAACAAACAAAACAAACACCCATTTATTAGCTCGTGATCCTGTAGGTCAGAGGTGTAGGCTGTGTTCCTTTCTGGAGGCTGTGGGGAAGACTCCACTTCCAAGCTCGTTCAGTTTGTTGGCTGAATTCAGTTCCTTGCAGCTGCAGGACTGAGGTCCTTGTTTCCTCGCTGGCCATCGGCCCTGGGCTACTCTCAGTGCTGGAGGCCACCAGCATTCCTTACCCCTAGGTCACCTCCATCTTCTCACATGCTAACCCTCCACATCTCAGACTTCCTTTAAAGCTCCTCTGAACTTTAAATCTCAGACTCCTTTTGTTCCCCCCCAACTTTTTTATTTTTAGCTCCAGATTTAAAGGTCTCATGTGATGAGACCTACCCCGAAAAACCTTCCTATCTTAAGGTTAACTGACTTGGGACCTTAATTGTATTTGCAAAATCCCTTCATAGCATCACCTAGAGTTGTGTTTGGTTGAAGAACGGGAGAAGGTGTGGGTACACGAGGGACCGGAAGTCTCAGGGCCGCCTTAGAATTCTGCCTGCTCCGGGCATTGTAAGGGCTGGGCAAGATCTCGAACACAAGGCCTGTCCTCTGTGTGCGCCCAGTTGGAGGTGCAGCCTTGGCTGCGGCTCAGCTGCACTGTTCTCCCTGTTAGTGCCCCAAACCAAAGTGAAGTGTTAGCTTTGGACACACGTTTAGTATTTCCCCTCAGATAACGTATTTTAACCGAATGTAATGCTTTAAAACAAAACTGAAATTCTCACTCCTACAACTGTGAAAAGTGCTGTCAAGTGTGCACACGTCATTCGGGGACAGGAGCCATTGCTGTGACTGCGAAGCCATGTCAGGTGGCTTTTTCCTCTTTACAGGCTGACCTGCTCTGGTGGGCAGATGGACGTATTGCAGAAAGGGACCAAAATAATTCATCTCTTAAACAGAGAGTGTTAAGTGGGTTCACCTGCCAAGTTGCTCTCTTGAAAGTGTGTGTCCTTTTACAGTCCCACTGCAAGGGAGTGAGGCCACAAAGCCCAGTGCTGGGACACGTAGCACTCTGGGTTGCCATTCGAAACCCTGTGTCAGGGTGCGGGCGGCCGTCCCACAGAGAAGGAGATAAAAATGGTCGACGAAACGTCTTCACTTCATAATAAGATAGAACTATGAGATACCGCATTTACCTATTATGTTGACAAAGATCTGATTTTGATAACATACCGTGTTGGTGAGGGTGTGGGGGGAAAGGGGTACTCATATACTGCTGGTAAAAATTTCCATAGAGGACTGGCCATGTCTTTCAAAATTTTAAAATGCCCTTAGTTTGACCTAACAATTTCACTTCTAGGAATTTATCCTATGTTCTCGCACGTGTACAAGATGACGTATCTACAGGATGATCCATTGCAGCACTGTTTGTAACAGCAAAAGATTAAAAACTGCCTAACATTCATTAACAGGAATGTAGTCAAATAAATCGCGGCATTTCCATACAGTGGAATCCTTTACAGATGTTTAAAAAGGAGGTGGCTCTTTACCTACTGATATGCATCCATCTCCAGGATGGAGTGAAAAAAAGCAAGGACGAAAGTGTGTATCTCACTCACCCTTAGTGTAAAGATAAAAGACACTGATATTGCTATGTGCCTAGGGCAGCTCTGGAAGGTTAAATAAGGGGTTGGCACCAGTAGTTGCTTCCAGGGAGGAAAACAGGGTAGGAAGAGAAACGGATACGAGACAGGCTTCTTTTTATTGACTTCTTTGACCTTTGAATTTTATGTCGTGCATATATTATTGACCTAAAGATATTTTTAAAGCCTGGCCAGTTTGGTACTACTTGAAAACTTACATCTCATTCTCATTTCAGCGCTTCTTTGGTTATGAGGCTGGTTTGTTCTTTAACATCTACTTTGTGTCTTAGCAAAGATACTTAGCCTGTTCCATCCACAGTTGGTCTGAGAGTTTAACTGAACATTCT
This sequence comes from Macrotus californicus, assembly GCA_007922815.1. Taxonomy (NCBI): domain Eukaryota; kingdom Metazoa; phylum Chordata; class Mammalia; order Chiroptera; family Phyllostomidae; genus Macrotus; species Macrotus californicus. Next base: position 41,662 of record VMDR010004108.1, on the reverse strand, counting down.
GTCTCTGACTCTGAGAGGTTCCCGCTGGAGCGAGGGGGGTTGCAGCACAACCCCCTGGCGCAGAAGCCGGTGGCTAACGTGCTTGTCCTCCTCCGTCCTGCCCTTAGTTGTCAGCACGCGCCACGGAAGCTGTAAAGCCGGGAAAGCAGCAGGTGATCGTGGGGCACATCCGTTTCCAACATTCTGTGATTCTGTCGTGTTTTTTTCCCTCCCATTCTCCAGTGGCAGGACCTCCACCTGAAGGAGAATGTCCCCCCTTCTCTTTTGCTCCTGTCACGAACCTTCTACCTGATAGATGTGAAGCCAAAGCCGATTGAGATCCCAGTAAGTGGGGAGGTGAATGGCTGGGCTCCCAGAGAACCTGAATTTCCGGAACTAGGGCCTCTCTACAAACGTCTTACTTCCTGTTACAGTCAGAGTAGGCATTTCTTTTGGAATGTAGCCCAGTTGGCCTTAAAATATTAAAATCACTGAAACTACCTGTAGCTATGGGGCTGTAGTTGCTGGGCTTTTAATCCCAGCTTGATTTGGGGTTTCACTAACAGGAGCTCAGTTTGTGCTTTAACTGTGACTCATTAACTGTGTGGTCTTCAGACTTTTCTCGCCACTCTTTCTCCTCTGAGGCTGAGTCATTCCTGTTCTGTAATGTCTGTTTCATTTGTCTAGTTCCTGTTAATTTTTAAGCAATGAATGGCCAATCTAGAATGTAAACTTTTTGTCTTTCTACAACTCATTTTCTTATCACTGTTTGTTGCCTTTAACTCAGCAGCTTTATTTGTCCTGGTATGTTACTGAAGGATCCAGAACTGGCCTGATCACTGGAGCATCTTGCTCTGGGTCCTTCAGAAAGGGCCTCTCAATTGTCTGCTTTGTGGCTTTATGTCCAACTCAGAACCTGCATGGGTGAGAAAGGAAAGGACCATTCTAGAACATGCTGCATATGTGGTTTTAGTAGACTAAATACTCCGAAGTGAGGACCAACCGTTTTTAATCTTAGTTACGCTGTTAACTCCTGGGACACGCCAAGGAAAATTACAGGAAGTCCCGCATGTGAAATGCATGCCCTGAGACACCACCTTGCCTTCCCTTTGTGTGGCTGCAGAGACTAATCTGGATTTGGGCTTTGTCCAGGAGGGATTCTAGGGAGACTAGGTAGGAGCAGTTTTGGAGCACAGACCATGTTCTAAAAGGCAGGCTACTGGATTGTTACTCTCTTCGGTCTTCAAGACACACAGTTATCTCTCATTCTCAGACTTCTCTCAGGAGCAAGGAGATATGGGAATAGCACACTGTCTCAGAGCTAAATTTGGGTTCTCAGAATTATTGTAGATGGCCAGAAACACTTTATCCAGATGTTGTTTTCTGGGACGGTTGAGAAAGACCTAGGAATTAAGGACAAAATGACAAACTCCTAGGCATTCTATTGGTTGCTTTTTTAAAAATCCACATTTTAAAAATTCTATTCTCCATATATACAAAACAAGTAGCATGCCAGGTTATATAAAAATTTAGACATCAAGTAGAATATTCTATAATTTTGGATATATGTAGCCCTTTTCCCTTCAAAGTACACAAAGACATTACTTATTTTCAAAAGAGCAGTGATATGTTTATTTTCAAATCTAATTAATATGATTCTTAAAGACAGGTTAGCTAGCTATTCTAAAATACTACCCTCTCCCTGCATTTTCCCTGCGTTGCAGGAGCTTCTATTAAGCAGCACCTACCATTTAAATAACTTTTATCATTTATTATACAAACCAGCAATAGTAAAGATGTCAATTTTGGCTAAGTTATATCAATGCCATTAGAAACAGATAAGTAATTGAGAAATGGCAACTTTTGCTTTTTGAGACTAGACTATGACCAGAATTGGCAAACCAGTAGCTTGTTAATGACCAAAGATTTTAAATACTAGAATCTAATACGAGTGTAACTTTTGCATATAGAGTGTGCTCCAAAGTTGATACGAAGATAAATGATACTAAGTTGTTATTTCAGGGACATACTTCACATGTTACTCATAAAGGGTCTAGTTGGAGGAAGTTAGGGATTTACTGGAAAGCAAATTGTGCTAGAAAGCATTGACTGCTTACGGTAGAAGTGCTTCTGAGTTTCAGGAAGAGCACAAGGCTCATGCTCACATAAAATATTTCTCTCCTTAGGCTGCAAAGATGGATATTCCTGTGGAATCACCCACTTCTGGATCTAAAGAGACCTTGGTGGATTTAGCACCTCAACTGAAGGGAACTAAGGTTACACCATTACTTTTTATTTCATTAATTATGTTAAAAGTAAAAATAAGTTGATCTCTGTACTTTAACTCCCTTAATGAAACTGAACTCCGAGGGTGTTCTTTAATAAGGAATATTTATTGTGCTGTTTGACCTGTTTCTGAGAACGTTTGACCCTTGGCTGTGTGTCATGAGGTTCCAGAGTTTGCCTCCTGCACCCAGCGCCAGAACGTGAAGTGGTGGTCGCACGTTCCTGGTAGTCACGGCAGCACGGCTGCAGGTCTCGTGCCCGTCGTTTCAGAGTTGGGGACCTAACTCTCAGTTCTGATGTTTAAGGATGAGAAGTACGTGCAACTGTCGCCAGTTCCAGTTCCACCCATAACACCATCAACATCGATTGCATTACTGAAAGGACCCGTCACTTCTGCCGAAGGCAGGCGCTGTGAGTATTATCCAGGCGAAGCCCTCCTTCTCTCTCGTTGCCGTCAGGGCAGCGAGAATCTAGAGTGCCCACTGCTGTGGAACAGCACACGGCTCTTCCTGGTGTCCACACAGGAAGTGGGAGGCTGAATTTTGGTCATCGCACGACCATGCCATTTTAAAAACGCAATTATCCAAACGTGAAAAAAAAATTAACCAGTGTAACCGTGGACCAGGTCTAAACGTGTTAAGTCTAGAAGTTAATTACAACATAGGCAGGTTCTTACTTTCCTTTGCGCCGCATAGAAATAGTTCCCATGTGTTGTATGTTTCACACAGGATTCACATCAGGAAATACTACCCGACAGAAATTTAAATCTTAGGGAAAATGCTTATAAATGAGAAATCCCTTCTCTCTTTCCCGTTCAGACACAGAAATTTGGGGCAGGAGCAAAAAGCGTGACACAAGTGAGCAGAAGGGGCCCTGGGAGAGGCGGGCTGTGAGCCAGTGGCTCTGCTGGCTCCTGAGGACCACAGACACGCACCTGGGAACGCAAACCTGGGCACACCAATGTCCAGAGGCCTGGTTTGTGTGTCTTTATTTTGATTAAGACAACCAAAAAGGGACTCTTAATGAACTTCCACATCTAACTGTGACCAGGGTCTAATGTCCTTATGTTTTGTACCTAGACGCTCCAGGCCAAATCACAAAAGACAACCCAGAGCAGCAAGGCTAGTTCCAAAAGAGCGTAAGGACGACTGGAGGATGCAGCTCGCCCTCTCCAGCTTCCTGCCCTCAGCAGTGGCGTTCGTAAAGGACCTCCCGGCTCAGACTGTCTAGTTTGGGTCGAGGACCAGCCACTTAGTCCCTGGGACAGTCCTTTGAGACCTTGTAAACATTCCAGATGATGTCAGCAGTGAGACCCAATTCAGAGCGTTTAGAAAAATGTAATTGCGAAGCCCATTTCCTCTGTGCTATTATGTCATCCCACTAAACTCTGTGTAAAGCCCCCTACCCCATGTTGTTTTTGACAACTTCGTATCTGTGCCCACATCCTTTAAGGGAGCGATTATTTTGTGTGATGGAACCAGTTTAGTGACTTAGATGGCTCTGCCTCCTGTGGTTTGGTAACCTGCGTCAGAACTTGAAAACCCCAAAAACCAGTGTAAGAGCACCTGACCAACTTTCTCAGTGATCCGTCAGTAGGAGTAGTACTTTATGAGATGGAACGGATATTCCCCAGTAAGGTCTTTCTGGATGTAACAAAAAAACTTCTTGGAGAATAAAATGGGGAGTTAGACTGGCAATCCAAGAGGTTTGGCTGCTGCTTGGCTGTTCCGAGACGTCCCCCCTGGGCCTGCAGGAATTTGGGAGGCTGCCACGACGCCAGCACATGTGGCTTTCATTAGCCACCATCTTGCTAGGAAACATAATTAAGGGTTTAAGCCTTAACCATTTGTTTGTGCTGGGTGTGTGTTTTTCTGGACTGTTTGTCTTTCACAAACAAGACTATTTGTTAGTCATAGAGGCTGTTAAAGTCTGATATAATTCCTATGCTACCCATAACAAATACTATGTTCAGATACTTGGTGTTTTCTGTACTGTCAATACTGAAAAAACAATGTCGTAGATTGCTACGAGCTGACCAACAGCCTTTCCCCTCGGGGAGCGCTTAGGAGGGAAAAGGTATTTTGGCCTGTGGCTGACAAAATTAGATTTCTTTACTTGCTATGAAATTGAGAGCAGTTTGCTGGGAATCAGATTAAGTGAAACAAATATCTTTGCCTGGGATCACCTAAACAAGGGCCGTCATCAGCACTTCATAGCAAGGATGCCTGCTTTTATAAGCTTCCTAACCCTCCTCTCGGCCAGAGGACAAGCCCCGCCATGTCCTGCTGATGAACTTCAGCTCCTTGGGAACAACGAGCCCCTACTGTACAGCATTCCATGGATCTCACCATTGGCCTCGCAAGGTGATTCATATTAATTTCCCCACTTTTAAAATAATGGGTGTTTACTTTAATTAGTTCGCATTTCAAGTGTTGACTGTGGGAAAGGGATTAGCTACCTGTTGAATCCTGTTTAAGCTGAATGATTCATCTGTATTGTTGGGCTGCAATCTTTCTGGTTTTTCCTACGAGCGGAGTGGGAATGGGGAGGTCAAGGGGCCCCTGGTCACTTTTGGCCTATTGGCCTTCACCCATTTTTGCTTCATGAACAGGCATCTAAGCTGTGACACACCTGTTCCCAGTCTTATGATAGCAGCTTGGAGAAGCAAAGGTCGTTTCTTTGCCCTCATCACTTAGGCCTGGCTGTTGGCTTCCATGACTGTCAGCTCCAGCCCCGTGCTGAAACTGAGCTAATGGTGTTCTGGGAAATGATGAACAATGCACTCGGGTGGGGGCCCTGATCTGTAGCCTTGGCAGATTCCAGTGATGTGAACACTCCCACACGGCTGACGTCAGGCTCCCGACAGGCCACTGAACAGCAGCTGGAAAAGACGTGCACGACTGGCACACCAGCCGGTCCCAGCACACCGACTCCAGCGCCTACCGGAGTAGCAAGAGGCAATAAACCTCTACTTGTCGTGTTCATTAAATGCCTCTTCCATGCACCAGCAGTATCTGTGATTCTGCATGTTATGTGGCAACCTAGAGAGAACCTGCCCAAGGCCGAGTCTTCCTGAGTATCTGGGTTCTTGCTGACCTGCCCTCTCCCTGGCTCTCGCCAGCTGAAGGAGCGAAAGGCCGGGCCAGGTTGCTACAAAGCTTTCTCCTTTCCCTGCTCTCTACTCTTCCCTGCCGATGCGTATACCTCAGTGTACCAGCTGCTAATAACCTGCGTATAACCTTAGGCCTCTTCTGAAACCCAACCTGAGTGACCGTGATGTCAGACGTGGCCTTAGACTCTGAGAATTCTGCTACAACAGGGGTGTTGGAGGCACTTGGCATTCACGGACCTGCACTTGTGCTGTGTCTAATTCTGTACTTCACTCATTACATTTTAGTGATCTCTCATACTATATCATGCTAAAATCTAGGCTGAAAGTCTCCCAGTCACCACCAATACACACCTAATGGAACTTGAAAGCGGATTGGCACATTATGTAATGCTGACTGAGCTTTCGGCCTGCTGGCGCCCCCCAGTGGCCGCTGATAAACACAGTGACTTCACTGTCATTGAGATAGATTTCTTGCTTCCTCTGAGGTTCTTACTTACCTGAGATCAATACATTACATTAGCGGCACCAAGGGACTGATGACCCCCAGCCTGTGGCAGTCAGAAAAGGCAGAAAGGCAGTATTGATTAATACTGTGGTAATCCCAGGCTCTAATCTTTTAACCCTCAGGAAACCACCCAAATTCGGTGCCTCGACAGCCTGCCGTCTTCATTGGAGAAACCGGGTTCTTTTCCTCAGGAGACCCAATCTGGTCATCTAAGTGAAACAGTCATTTCATTTTCTCTCGGTTCAATTTCACTATCTTTTATTAGACAGTCAGCTCAGTCTCCGGGGAAATTTGTGGGTGATTTGAGCAGTAACAGCAAGGACATCACTGTTACGACAGTGCCTTACATTTCTCTAGCACGTCTCCTGAAGGCGTGGAGAGCCCCTCAGAGACCCTCCATCCGTTTCCACAGTGTTGCTTCAAGGGCCAAGGCAGAAGTTACCGCCACGCTTTCACAAGGAAAGACACCACTATAAGGTCTGAAAACAAATGGCTTTTAAGAGCTAAAATTCATTTCCTGGTTCTGTTCACCAAATTGTGCCTTCACCAAACATGAACACAAACTGTAATATGTTAACAGTTGCATATTTACAGACACAAGGAGAGAGAACTAATTTACACTAGTAGCCAATACTGCAGCTGCCAAAAACAACAGCTAGCTCAGAAGGGAAACAAAGTAGCAATCTCATTTCCCCTACAGAAGTGAGAGCCCTATTGAACTTCTTTTATATTCAGCAGCAATCCAGCAAAAAAAGCGAGAACTTTCAGTATAGAGGTTGCGGGGTAGCAGGCTGAGCACTAAGTTCTGCGGAGCCAGGACACACTGATGCCAGCAGGTGGCAGAGAAAGTAAATTTCCCAGCAGCCAAAAACCAAACATTTAGAGTTTTTTTCCCTTTCCTGAGGGATGGGGCGGAGCTTGTACAGGAAGAACTATAGGAAGCCAAACTCTATGGCAGTCCCGACACATGCAGTTCGGTCACACGGACACAGAAGACCGGGGTGGGGGAGGACCATGAAAACAGGGCAGGCTCAGGAACGTGAAGCAGGGAACCTTGATGTAAAGCCAGTCTTAGGTGACACGTTTCCCTTTCACAGCAGCACAGGCAAAACCACACACACATGGAGGGGTAGACACATGTCTGGCTTTTGAGTCTCTGCATACCCTGGTGGGGATAACCCTTAGGTTTCCTCTGCCTCCTCAGTGCTACCCCTTGGCCCCAGCTCCCTCTCTGACCTCTGACCTCGCTGACCCCACCAGTTTCCCCTGAGGAAACAATCTGTGGTTGAGGGCTGGGGGGGTCTTGGCTGTCTGCCCAGCGCCTCTGGTGCCCTGACAGGAGGTTCCTGCCTACTACGCAGATGTCTTCTTTTCCTGCCTTTAAAAAGCATCCAAGAGGCCTGACGTTCGTCTGGAGGTCTCAGTACAGGACCTAAAAAGGAAGAGGTCAGGAGGAAACTGGGGAGCGTGCGTGCCCTCTGGACAGACACAGAGACCCAGGGCCCGTGATTCTTGCTCCTTTTTGGTTGACATTCTCTCCCTTGTCACACAGCTCATGTAAAAATGAAGCAGCAGCAATTTTTATTTGAGGGACCTAAACTGAAAATAGGTTTAGAACATAATTTAAAAAAATAAAACAGCAAAAGTAGCAAAAAATATATGACCTTTTTAAAAACATTTTCCTTTTTTTTTCTTTTTTCTTTGTTTTTAATATATAGCAACTGATGCCTCCCAGCCACCAGGAGCATCTCACCCAGTGGGTAAATCTCTGGTAACGACCCTTTTAAAAAGACATGTAAATATATACTCAGATTTATACACTTTGTGTTTTCTACATAGCTATGTACAAAGCCCCCAGGTCGGGGCTGGGCCCAGGGCGGCGACACTGCTCCCAGCCTTTGCCTCCCCGCACTCTGGTACCAGGCATTTGGTCAGCAAAGCAAATTAGTATCAGAATTAATAAGCCACTGGCACCACGTATCTGGAGCAGAGGTCGCCGCCAACCAAAGCCCAAAGCACTGACTTGCCCTCCCTACTGCTGCGGCCATGAGGACGAGGCACCCGTTGTCGGAACACAAGGGCTTACAGGGACGGCGAAGCAGGCAAAGCCAACCCGAGAAAGCTTAGTTAGCTCTCGCGTGCATGCCTGCTCAGTGCCATGGGCATGCCTCGCCTCCCACTCCCTAACCCTTCAGGCAGTGCCAGGTGGCAGGGAGCGGTCTTGGTCCCACGTTTGGGAGGGCACGGAGTGGCCATCAACAAGTACCTGCCTCTCCGCTCCTCGCTCTCGTAGGCAGGTTGGGGGCGGGGGCGGAGCTCAGTGGGGTGAAGGCCTCAGGTAGGCAGCTGGCTCCTACCAGCAGGAAAGGGGCAAAGGGGAAGGCAGTGAGTCCAGCAGGGGCAGTGGGCGAGAGTTACAGCCAAGGATGAAGTTCGGGGAAGGGCAGTGCTGGGGGCTAGTCAGCGTCGCTTGAGTCCGCCATTGGCAAGCTGGGCCGGGTGTCGGGGCAGACAGGGCTCCTCAGGCAGCGGCTCGTGAGAGAAGACGGAATCCTCCCCTGAAGAGCAGGTGGAGCTTCGGGTGTCAGGGAAACTGGGTGAGTACTGGTCCGGAGGCACTGACAGGTCCAGGTACTCCTGTGACAGGAGACACCAAACAACAATGCGTCCTGCACGCTCCTCCCTGCGGCAGCTTGATTCACAGCGACGTACCCGGCTGATGGTGGCCCAAGGTCTAGGGTGGGACGGCCTCACCTGGTTGGAGGTCAAGGCCACAATGCGGTCCAGGTCTTCGACTAGCTGCTTGAAGGTAGGTCTTTGAGAGGGTACCGCGTGCCAGCAATCCCGCATCATCATGTACCTGCGGCAGGATTATGAGGTCAGGGGAGGGAAAACAAGCAGAGAAATTAAGAAGCCCATGGAGGAGGGACGGTGGGAGGAACGACCAGGAAGGGCTGCTTTATCGAGCCAAACGCCCCTTGCTTCCTCTTCCCATCCAACCCACTCTGCCTCCGGGGCCTAGCTCAGGACCTTGGGCATCTTCTCATGCTTACAGCTCATTGGTGCAGTTACTGGGTTTGTCCATGCGATGGCCCTCCTTCAGCAGCTTAAAAAGCTCCTCCACAGGCACACCAGGATATGGGGAGCCTCCCAGAGTGAAGATTTCCCACAGGAGCACCCCGAAAGACCACCTGTGGATGAGCACAGAGCCCATGGGCACTGGGTGCACAGGGCTGAGCCAACCTACAGCCCTCTCCATACTTCCTTCATTAGCACGTCAGATACTCATCCTGAATCCCTGGCCCCAGCACCAATCCTTAATTCCAGGGGGAATGCCAGGGGACAGTACAGCAGACAGACTGGCCTTGCAACCCCCTGGAACAAAGTAATGGCTACAATGTTTTGTCTTCTCTCCGAGGTGGAGGAGACTCTCATCCGTCCATAGGGGAGGACAGGACCCTGTTGTACCAGACATTTTCTAACCCAAGGATCCCTGGCAACTGCCGGTTTGAAACTCACACGTCACTCTGGTGGGTGTAGATCCGGTCAAACAGAGCCTCGGGTGCCATCCACTTCACAGGCAGTCGGCCCTGTGAGCAGCACAGGGACGTTGGAAGTGGCTCGGGGCAGGGTGACGAGGGAATGAGGCAGGTACGTGAGGGACTGGGCTGGGGGGGAGCGCACGTGTGCAGCTCATCCTGCCACACTGTGTCTCAGGCAGAGCCACCCGCACCGGCTTATAGCAGAGACGTCACATGGGCGGAGAACCCAGCACAGCAGAGTCCTGCGCGGAGGACACGCACCCGGTGGCCTCGTCAGCACTTACATTGGTTGTCTTTTTATAGTAGTCGATGTGGTGAATGTCCCGAGCTAGGCCGAAGTCTGCAATCTTCATCACGTTGTCCTCCGTCACCAGGACGTTCCTGGCGGCCAGGTCTCGGTGTATGCACTGTGGAGACAGGAGGGGAAGCCGGGGGAGGCAGAGATGGGGGACAGGAGGGTGGGATGCAGATGGGGGGTGTGAGGCTCTAGGGTGACAGCTGCAGGCCTGTACCGGCGGCCAGCTGGCTGAGTCGCCCTGTACTCCAGCACTCACCCTGCAGCTGACGGGTAGGCCCACTTGCGTCCCAGGCCCTCCCCTGCTGCACCTCTCACCTGCCGCACATCCCAGGCCCCTGCTGGAAGGCCCCTGTCCTCCACTTTAAACCCAGCCATCCAAACACCTCCAGCTCCAGCCCTTTCGATAGCAAACCCTTCATATTTGCTTCCTTTCCTCATCCTTCCAATTTGTAGCTTTGCATTTCCACCCTGAAAGGCTGAACCTCTATGCTTCTGAGCAGTCTGTATAGGTGTGTGCCCACCAGCCCTGCCTCCCCAGGCCCAGCACAGCCACAGCGGGCTGGGCCAAGGCCAGCACTTACTGAACACCAAAAGCTGTACCCAACACCCTCACGCTTCATTTTACCCCATCACCGTTCTTATTTTATATCTGAAGAAACAGAAAGTGGCAGAGCACAGATCTGAACCTAACCTAATCTGACCCCAAGGCCACATGCGGTGACACTGCCTCTCCGACTCTGATGTCCCCTGAGAGCCTAAGACAGCACATGTAGTCAGCGCTCGATGTGTCCACCGTCCCACCGAGGGGCGGTGAGCCATGAGCCGCAGTGTGAGGACGGCCCTGTCCCTACCCGGACCCTCACCCAGGGAAGCCGCCGGGGGCCCTACCTTCTTGGAGGCGAGGTACTCCATGCCTCGGGCCACCTGATAGGCGCAAGACACCAGGTCCTTGGAGGAGAGCTGCTCCTCTGGGCTGTGGCTGGGGTTGTACCAGTACTCTAGCCCAGGAGGCCTCCGGGCCTGCAGGTATTCCCGTAGGTTGCCCTTGGAGGCATACTCCACGATGACGTACAAAGGGCCTGGGGTGTGTGGGCGAGGAGGCTGTCAGGGCGGGCAGGCCAGTGCGCACGTTCCACTTCACCTCGAGAAAACCCTGCTCCCAGTGGCACACCCTAACCTAACCTCCCTTTCAGGGAGCCAGGGGGATTCATCCCACTGCTGAAAGAGAGTCGGGGAAATAGTCCTCCCCAGCATAGTCCAGAATGTTTCCCAGCCAACGCGGGGTTAAGAGCGCTAATCTAGACCGCAATTACCACTTGCCTGTTCCTACCCACGCACCGTATCTGTGAATCTAGGTGTCTGTATTCTCAGGGGAACACCAATGGGCATCAGTCTGGACCCCAGGAGATACGCTCCAACTACTGCTAACCCTGCCTCTTGCCTTACCCCGCTTCCCTAGCGAGGCTGACCGATGCTTGGTCACCGATACCTCGGCTCAGTATCTTCTCCCTGACAAGACACTGTTATTTGAGCGGCAGGCCCAGGGCCCCGAGACCCCCCCCCCCGCCAGAGGGCTGGGAGAGCCGGCCTGGCTTAGTGCCTACCATCCTGCGTGCAGGCCCCCAGCAGGTTGATGATGTTCTTGTGCTTCCCGATCATCTTCATCATCTCCATTTCTGAGATCAGGTCTGACAGGTCTTTCTCTGTTGCATCCGCTGTGCACACAAACGAGAGAAGGGGATGAGATCCATGTACTTTAGAGGGGAGGGTGACAGGAGAAAGGCTAAAGGACAGGGGATGAGGTGAGGTGTATGCCCGAGGAGTCCCCTTTCTCCTGGACTGGCTTCTCCCCTCCCCTGCCTCTTCCCTCTCACGACCGCTGTTGCTGGAATTCGCGGTGATGAGAGGGGTAGAGGATCTGTTAAGGAACAGCAGCTAGCAGTGGGACTGAGAATAAGCACCAGACCATACCCCAGGCTGACCCCGAGGCACAAAGTGAGGTGGTGGCGTGTCGGGGTGAAGACTGTCCCCTCCCCTCCCAGGCAACCCTGGGCAGGCCGTGTAGCAGGTATGGGCAAGGAGAGAGCACCGGAGAGGTGGTCCACTTGGCCTGAGGCCCACAGTTCGCTCGGCAAGGGAAGGGATCGTTCTTACCAGGATGGAAACATCACTTACACTTCAACATCTTCACAGCCACTTTGGTCACACGGTTAGGTTTGTCCTTGTCCAGGCCAATGGCCTCCGCCAGCACGACCTGCCCAAAGCAGCCCTCTCCCAGGGGTTTGCCTAAAACCAGTCTTTTGGGGAGACAAAGGGTGGTGTAAGATGGGGCTGGTCAAGTTCAAACCATGAAAGGATACCCTGTCTCCACCTCTCCATATTTCACCCAACTGTGAGCAGAAAGTGGAAATGATTATTCCTGGATACACCTGGTGCACCTTCACACCCTCGAAACTCTCGGTACACACAGCTCCCACCGCCAGAATAACAAGCAGGGGGCTTCCTCACAAGCTGAGAGTGTTACCTGTCTCGGGGCAGCTCCCAGCGAGGGTCTTCGGGAAGCTCATATTCAGAGACCCCGGCCAGCATGGGGGTTCCGCTGGAGGAGAGACGTGAGGGCCGAACGAGCAGAACCCCCGAGTTCATGGACGCGCTGGAATCAGCCGACACCTACAGAGAAGTGTGAGGTCACCCTTCTAGCGAGGAGCAGGGGGGTGGCGCAGATTCCTCCAATTCCTCGTCAGGGCTTTTGCCCATGGCAGAGGTACACGCCTGTTATCTGATGTCCCTGCCCCAGCACAGAGTGGCAGAACGACCAGAAGAGGTCAGAAGACCCAAATTCTAAAACGGACTTCTCTTCACTGCCAACTAGCCTTACTGGGCTCGGTTTACTCACTTTTAACACGAACAGACCATATGTACCTCTTCCAAAGTGACAAAAATGATCATTGCAACGACAGCTCTATCTTGTTCTGATTCTTTGTGAAAACTCTGCCTCCGATTCTGAATTCCTAACTCCTAAAGTATCTCCCAGAATTGGCACAGTTCTGTGTGAATGTTCCCCCCTCTCACAGTCTTCACCTTCTGCTCATTTCCTCGGAGGAGGGGAGGGTGAGCACATAGGAGAGAGGGCATCTTGCGACCCAATTCAGGCCCTCCTCTCTACCCTGTATATTTGCACCTCTAACTGGCCCTTGGGGATAGTTCAACAGTGCATTATCCAATGCACATTCACCGCAACTAGGCCTTTCTCTCCATCCAGATACCAGGCGAGCAGGGGACTGCAGTTAGGGTATGGTGTGTGTATGAAATTCATGGGCTAGAAACCTGACGCTGGAGCATGTGGGTCAGGACATTCCATTGCCCCTGGCCCAGGCGCCAGAAAGCAAAGCTGGAAGCAGTAGGTTGGTGACAGTGGAGAGGCAGGGAATTAGGGGGTTCCTGGAGAAGCCCCGGGGGCATGGGGAGAGAAGGGAAGCAGAGCGTGCAAATCCCCTATCTACTTTCTGTTACCTGTCTGCGCAGAGGGATGCTCTTGGCCAGCTTGTGCACGGCCATCTGGCTGTGGAAGTCGCTCTTCTTGGTGCCACTCTTCATCTTGTAGATGATGACAGACCCCACCATGCAGGAGATGAGGAAGGCCCCTGTGCAGTAGATGATGATCTCCAGGTACAGGGGGGAGGTCATCACTGCAGGTCTCTCTTCCAGGGCTGCGTCGGTGTGAACAGGGTGTCAGCAAGCTCAGCACCCAGCCCATGGGGGTCCCTAGCTGCTAGCTCCATAAGAAAAACACCACCATCCCCTTTCCTCTGGGAATCTTGAGGGCAGAGAAGAATCCTAGCTAAGACTGGGGTTCTGGCACAGAGCAGATCAGGATGATCTTTGAGGCTTGCTGGTCCTGACCTGAACCCTCCACAAGGGATGGGCTAGAACTTGCTATATGTGGCCCATCCTCATAAATTCAGGAGCCCTCCTTGCTCAGCTAGACTGTGGGACTAGATGGGTACCAGGTACCCTGCAAGGGACAGCTGAGAAGTCCCTTCTCCTGGGTGCCTTTCTCAGCCTCCTCATGGAAACATGCAGCCCTTCTCTGCAGTGCCTCAGCCCAGTGTGCACATGCCGATCACACAGGGATCAACCGTCCTATGTCTGACGGTCTGAGGGCGGGGAGGGTGGCTTGTTTACTTCTGTAGGCCCCAGCGCCTGGCACACAGTGGCACTCGCAGAAGGAGGGCTGATGGACGAGGGCGTGAGGCAAGGGTGTGTCTGTGTCCTCACTTCGTATCTCCTTTCACCCACGTCGTCTGTCTCGGGTCAGACGTGTAAATATTTACACCTGGCCAAACCACAGGCAAGACTGACTAAACTTCCAAACAGGTCTGTCTGTGCTGCTCAAGATGAAAAATGTCAACTTCACTGCAGTTCTTAAGACTATTTCCCACAGGCCCTAACTCCTACAACTGAAGAAGGAAACGACGGGGGAATGGATGTGTCATTCTGTTCTCCCATCTTCCACTAAGAATCCGCGCCATGCGCACAGAAGCCCATCCGTTCAGTCCCCAGTTCCCGTCCCCATGGGAGAATGCGAGGGTCTGCGCCCGGCCCTCCCAGGGAACACTCATCCCCAGCAGTGTGAACATCCCTCTTCCTTCCCCCACCTCCTCCCAACCCTCCCCTTCAAAACCCCCCAGCCAGCCACAGAGGCAAGCACCCTGGGGACCTCCCCCAAGGGGCACCGGGCACGACCCTGATGGAGCCCCAACAGAATTTGGGGGCTTGACAAGGAAACTGCAGAGCTGATAACAAAGAGAAGTGCCTCTGATTTTCTCTCTCCCCAGTGTTGAGAAACGAAGACAACGAGGGGGAGCACACACAAACAAAGACAGTGACAACGGTAAGAACGCTTCTCTGCCTCCAGCAGGAGCATGGTCAGACCCTGTTAGGCAAGCAGGGCAGATGAGGACAGAGGAGAGAGGGCAGTCTCAGCAGTAACAAGACCAGCACAGCACCCAGACCCACGTGCAGGACCCTCAGAGAGGCAGCGACGACCAGCTCCAGCCCTGCAGTCACCAGCCCGCCACCCTTAACAGGCTGCAGGCTCCTTCCTTCCCAGCCCAACACACAGACCTCCCTTCTTGGGAGATGAGATAAGTCAGCAGCCAAAGAGGATAAATGGGCACCAGCCCCCTGCGGCTAGGCTTTGGTTATGGAGCTCAAGTCCCCTTGTCTGAGTAGGACCTCTCCTGAGATCAGAGGACGGCCATGCAGGAGAATGGGTTAGCATGGCTAGCCAGTAGCACGCCTCTCTTTACAGAGTGCCTATATTCAATTAGAGGAGTGGGGCCCTTTCTGAGACCCTGAGGACTGTCAAAAAAAGGACGAGATATGTCAGGGACAGCTGCTGGACCCAAGGTTGGAAGGAGCCTGTCCTGGAGGAGAGCCCAGATACAGGTTAAATCCAGATCTCATGCATGCATTACATTGGCCCAGGGGAGAGCCAGATGCAGGCGTGCAGGTGGGAGGCCTCTAAGTTCCTGCAAACGAGGAAAGCTCCTGTGTGAACCTTGAGGAATTGACCCTCAAGGTTGGACAAATTGCTGGAGCTGTCTACCGGCCCATGGAGCCCACTCCTCGACTTCTCCTGGCTCTGTGTCTCCCCCAGCCCCGCAATGCATGCTCCCCCCGTGCCCGTGGCGAGGGCAGGACATCGAGAGGAGAAGTGCAGTGTATACCTTCCAGAACGGTCAACCATGCAGAGTGATGGGAGAGTCCAATAGAGTTACCCGCCAAGCACGTATACTCCCCCGCGTCCTCAAAGGAGACATTCCTTAAGTGAAGCACTTCCATCTCTTTGTCGGTGGTATTAACTCCGGCCGTCTAGAAGAGACAATGGAAGCAAAATGGACAAGCACAGGACATCAGACCTCTAAGAGGCACACAGGAAGGGAGGAAGAAAGAGGGGGAGGGAATAACCAGAGGAAGAGATGCTCCCCAGCGTCTCCTTTGCAACAACGAACAGACAAAACCACCAGGCAGCGAGACCTGTTAGAGGAAGAGAGTGAGACCCTGAGGGAGGACCTCCGGCAGACCTGAGACAACAAGGGCTGGTTACGACCCTTCACCAGACGCTGGCAGCCCCTGGCCCATCCAAGCATGCGGGCGGTGGGCAGCATGGAGAAATGGGGCCCGGCGGGTGGGGGGGGCTGTTTGGTTTCAGGCAAAGAAAGTCAGAGGGCACACACAGGAGGGATGGAAGGGTGCTGCAGTCTTCTCTCTCTCTCTCTCTCTCACACACACACACACGCACACAGCCTGAGGATGGAGGTTTGTAAGGGAATGCCCAGTCCCTTCTCATGCCCACCACTCAAACGTGTGGTGTGCACCATTACAACGCAGTAATACTGTCCCCGTGAATGCACACACAGCCAAGGAACACACAGAAGGCACAGAGGGAGCAGACACCAACACAGTACCAAACCAAACTAGCCTCCCAGGCCGGGTATTTTTCCATGGCTCTGGGCACTAGAAATACAGCAGGATAACAGGGAGAGTTGGGTGCTGGCTTCCCCACCTGCCCCAGCAGCTTGGGGCCAAAATCTAACTCCCAGCACAGGGCCCCATCCATCTCCCCGTTACCTTTTGCCTCAGGTCTGGTGACAGTGAGCCACGCAGACTGGTTAGCTTCACCAATATAATTGGAAACCTTACACACATACTCCCCGCTCTGGGCCTCTGTCACATTGAGCAGGGTCAGCACTTCCGCATCCGAGTTATTAATCCCCGAATGCTGGAACAAACCAACGACACGCCAGTCAGTTGGGCAAACACTGAGACGGGGCCATACTTTGCTCCCATGTAACGTGAAGGCAGGGAGCTAAGCCAATGGAGATGTTAAGTGAGATTTAGCATCCTTCCCTTTTTAGAGGGATAAAATAATTCATCTTCAAAAGTCCAAAGTATTTGACTGCAAAATAAACTGTAAAAGAAAGAAAAAATCACTGCCCCCCATCAAATGCTGTTTGTATTGAGCCCACTCCTGTGAAACTAGGGCAGGGACTGGCCAGACATGGTGGCCAAGGTCCAAGGCCACGGCCCCATTTCCTACATCGCAGTATCAGCACCAGTAGTGAAGAGAAGGGATGGCCAGTAAATCTTTGGGACAGCCAAGCGAGGGGAGGATGAGGTCTAACTCTGGGACCAGGAGGTAAACCACTTTCCCAGCTTCTGGTTACTTCCTGTTGCAAGATCCACTGGAGAATTAGGCAATTACCTTCCCTGGATTAATGGAGCATTCAGGGACAAGCAAATGTCTGGGAGTGAGAGGAAAAAGGAAGAAAATGCCATTACTCCTAATACTGCTTAGAATTTACCTGTGGCATTTGCTTTTCCAGCTCTGCCTAATCCAAGCCCTTATCATTCATTCATCCCACTTGCCAGAAGAACGGGACTTGGGAAACAGGGCTGAGACTGGGAAACATTTGCTGGAAAGGCTTGGGTCCTGAGCAATGGGAAAGCAGGGGTCCAAATGCCTTCCTTAGGTAGCTGGCCCGAAGTTCTGAGCAAAGTCACTCTCAAAGCTCTTTAGAAACCAGCAGTGCTCACCCACCTCCCATCACACCTCCATTCTGTGACCTGTCACTAGTCCTGGGGAACATGGCTTAGGTCTCTGCTTAAGATGGAGCACATCTGCCTGAAGAGTAAAGGATGAGTCCCAAGCGTGGGCACTGAGCCTGACCACAGCTACTGGGGTCCCAGGAAATACTGGTCTCCTTCCCAGCATCTAGCCCACAGAGACTGGGCTCAAGGTTACCTTCAGGATCTGGACATAAGGCAGGTTGTCTGGACCAATCTTACTCCCGTTCACCTCGATGTGCTTCAGCCATTGGATGTGGGGCTGTGGGTCACTGTACACCTTACACATGAACTCCACATTGCTGCCCAGGGCCACTGTCTTGTTGGCAGGCAACCCTGCCTGCAGGATGGGCCGGTGAGGGGACCGTTCTGTGGAGGGAGACGAGAGGTTGGTCAGGCCCTGCCATGGCCCACTCCTGGCTGGAATGGTGACAGAAAACATCCCAAAGACCATACAGAGAAGTGCACCCCCCCTTGGCTTTCCCCGTGATGGGCAGTGCACTGCCCAGCACCTCTGCTGAGCTCCTGAAGCCTGAGCTAGGAGAGGGGCCACCCTCTTGTCAGGCCCTTCTTATAGGCATAAGAAGTCTCTCTTGCCTTAAGGAAGAACCCTATAATTTGTCACACCCTCAAACCTCAGCATAGCCTACTTCTCCTTTAAAATTAGAGTCACTTAGACTCGTATTGTTCAAAGTGTGGTCCAAGAGAAGCAGCCCAGCATCACCTAGGAACTTGTTAGAAATGCCAAATTGCGGACCCTACCCCAGACCTCCGGGACCAGAAGCTTCTTTTGAGACCATCTCCTCAAAGCCAGGACAGAATGCTGACTAGGAAACTCTTTCCCTAAGATGCCTAGAATGAAATTCAGAATGTTGGGAAGGAACAGGCTGTAGTAACAGCACTTCGGGTCTCATGCAATGCCCCAGGGTCGGCATGGGCCTGGAGTTCTGCATTGACTATGGGCCTGTCCTCCTTGAACCCAGTCTGATCGTCTGTATAGTGGGAATAATAGTGCCTGCCGTGCAGGGGTGCCAGGAGAATTGCAGGCAGTATGTTTAAAGTGCTTAGCCTGCTGTTGACATTCATGAAGAGCTATTATGCTGAATTTAACATCACTATTCCAGTCACCTCTTGCCTCTTGCCTCTTGCAGGAAAGACTATCAACAGCACCTTTCGCTTTCCAGTGAGTCACTGCACTATCTGATCCTCTCAGCTCTATTTACAGATAAATGAGGCACAAAAGAGGAAAGTGACCTGCTTAAAGCCACAGAGCTAGAAAGTGCCTCCAGCCTCCTGACTATCCCTAACTACACTTGGACCCAGGGCTATTCTCTCAACACCCCTAACTCTCCTTCCTCTAAGCTCCCATTCCGTTGCCATTTGCATTCTTACCCACAACATCCAGCTGGTAGGTGTGGTTAATGCTGCCATACTCGTTTTCCACAATGCAGGTGTAGTTGCCCTTATCAGAAGGCACCACGGAGTCCATTATGATGCTCCAGGTGGCATAGCGGACCTGAGGGAAACATGCCAAAGGGCTCCATTGAGGGTATGGAGGAAAATGCAGGCAGAAGTCACAGGATGGCACTGGCACTCTATGGCACCTACTCTCCAATCTGAGCACAGGACACACGCCCCACGCAGCACCGTGAAACAGGACAAGGTGCGGTTTGCCCACCCCCAGCCCATTCACACCCCGAAAGAACACAGCAGGCAAGCTGGGTGTGAGGAGCTCTGGATGTCTGCCCACAACAGCCAAGGTCATCGTGATCTGGACAACTGTGCCTTCTGCATTCTCCCAACTACACTGGGAACTTTCCCAACTCCGAGCCCTATCTGAACTGCTCCTGTGCTGGACTAGCTCCCCGCGAACACGCTGGCGCTGTCTGCCCTTGCTGTCTCCTTTGAAAAACCATCTCCTCCAGCCCACTCGGTGGCCAGAACTGCTCTCGCTGCCCCTCTGTACCTAGAACGAAGCACTGATCACAGCCCATCTGCGCTCCTATGAGCCCTAAGTTCTTTACGGCAGGAGTGTTGTCTCGTACCTCTCACGGCACAGTGCCTCCCCACAGCAAGTGTCGGCGGAGTTAACTTAAAGTGTTCCCCTATGCTTTCTGATCTCCTCTGCTTTCCTTAACAAGATTAATAAGAAAAGAGCAGCTAAGGGAGATGGGACAGAAACAGGAACTATAAGGATGAGAGACTCTAAAAAAGAGATTCTAATGAAGAAGTTCTTTCTACAATGTAAATGGGTGAAGAACACAGACAATTTACAGAACAGGAAACGGAAGGTGTTTATTAACATAAGAAAATCCTAAATCTGTAAATAAGCAAAATACCACACAAGAGACCGATGAGATATTTTCACGTATCAAATTCATTGGCAAAGGTATAGTGAGCTTATTCTCATACTCTGCTTTGGCGGGGTGAATTAATTTTTCTTTCTAAGAAAGTAATTGTTGGTTGGGGGGCGCTTGGGGAAAAGGTGAAGGGATCAAGCAAAATAACTCACAGACACGGGCAACAGTATGGTCATTACCAGAGGGAGAGGGGAGGGTTGGGGGGGCAGAAGAGGGAGGGTAAGGGGTTAGAAGGTGATGGAGGGAGACTTGACTTGGGGTGATGGACACCCAATACAGTAAACAGAGGGTGTGTTATAGAACTGTACACCTAAAACCTATACAGCTTTATTAACCAATGACACCCTAATAAATAAAAAAATGAATTAAAAGAGAGTAATTGTTACCACAATAAAGTAAAATGTAAAAATAAAATAAAACTGTACCCAACTCATTACCCGTACTATCCTCCATTAAAGCGAATATCACAGGAGAAAGTTGTGTCTTCCCGCTGTGCTTTTAACTCTCTCTTACCTGTTATGCTTTCTGGAAAGATGTGTTCATGAAATGTTCACAAATGAACACGTGAATGAATAAATAAAATTTACCTAATTACCAGGAAAAAAGTAACCAAACAATATGCATCAAGGGCTTAAAAATGCTCACACTTTCTTTGATCTAGTAACTTCCCTTCCAGCAACCTGTCCTCAGAAAGAACATTTAAAAATCTTGGCAAAGATTTAAGTACAAAGATACTCAATCGTGATATTAATTATAATATTGAAAAACTAGAAAACAACTAATAGCACAAAACAGTTCATCAAATTATGGGACATTTTAATAATGGAACATTACGCAGCTGTGAAAAATCACCTTCAAAACACATGGCAAAAGACTCATGTTGTAATGTTGGCACGTGACAAAGAGTACATATGTGGTGTAATTAACTATCTAAAAACCAAATACATAGGGAAAAGACCAAAAATTCAATTTTAGTTGCCCTTTTTTATCTGAATTTTTCTAAAATGTATTTCTTGTATAGTCAGAAAGCATTACTTGAAATAAGTAAACACATATCCTAAGGACTTGCCAAGTCCGATTCTCCTGTCCTCTACTCTAACCTTCCTATACACACACATACCTTGTAGCCTCCAATCCTGTGGTCAGGTTTGAACTCTTTGCCATTTTTCAACCAGCGCAGTGTGGGGTTAGGAGTCCCGCTGGAAGGGCATTTGAACTTCACTGTCTTGGCAGCAGGCACTGCGTGCAGTTTCTTCTCCATCTTTTCTGGGGACGTCCAGTATGGAGCCACGGCTGCCCAGGAAAAGCCAAGAAAGACAGGCAGGAGGCTGGTCAGGCTCAGGAGCAAGGGCCCAGGCCAGGACCTGGAGGCATCCCGCCCACCTGCCCAACACCTGTGAGCAACGCCTGCACTGTTCAGGATGCCCAAGGAATCCCACCGCCAAGCATCATTGCCCACGTGCCTGTTCCTCCAATCGTGCTCCGATCACCTAAGCTCCCCTTCCCACCCAAACCCAGCAGCCAGACCCAAAGGGCAGAAAGGCAGGAAACAGTGTCTCACGCATACGGTTTGGTTTGGTGTTATCTGTCTCCTTCTCCTCTGAAGAGGAGTCATCGTCGTCATCGTCGTCCTCGGAGGAGGGCAGAGCATCTATGAGAAGGAGAGGGGGCGCTGAGGTCCCTCCAAGGGAGCAGAGGCTCTGGGATTTCCCCCATGTCAACAGCCCTTACACATAAAGGCCAGTCCCGTTATAGATGGCCACAGACACCTTCCCCATACTGGATCCCAGGCCCACTCTTCCCTTAGTGACTGTCTCTCAGCGGGACAGAAACGGTTCACTAAGAACTGCATGCTCTATGCTTGTTCCCTTCCTTCCCCAACCTGACGCACTGCCCCTCTCTGCCCAGAGCTCTTACGCTTCACCAGGGCAGCATGCCCTCTTTAATTTAATACCACCCTGCATCAGAGGCTCGCCCCACTGATGGTACCACCAGATGTGCTGGGTCTCGGAACTAGCACCCAGGGAACCTGTATCCTCCTTTGGCCTGCTAGCCATTGGGAAATCCAGACAGGTCTAGACACGCTGAGGCCAGAAGCTATTTCCAAAGCCATGAGCTGAACAACCTAGAGTCAGAATTTTTCTAGCATGCATCTGCTAAGGTTTGGCAGCTGCCCTTCGAGCCAGAGCAGATAGGGAGCCTACTACACAGCCCACAGCTGCCAACACCTCTCCCCAACACATATCCACCCCTTTTAAGAGGCTTGACACACATGTGGTCACCAGTCAGGGCCCATGCCAGATCTTTCTCCAGTCCTTCGTAGTGCTTTGGGCGGTCTGGAGGGAAGTAGAGGGGGCAAGTCCCTGTTAGGGGCAGGCTCTAAAGGACGCCTGTGTGGGGGACATGCCAAGCATGCACCCTGAGATTCACAAATGGTATAAAGCAAATTGCAGCCCTGCTTCGTTTCATTCTGCTTTTGTGAAAGTCACCTTGTAAAAGTGGCAGATTCCCAACGTCGCAGAGCTCTAGGGTTCCCTGGCTGCCCTAACACAGCTCCAGAAGCTGAGGACAGATGTCTTCCATAAACCCGGTTGATATAGCAGTGCACCTGGATCCTCCCCCATCACGGCAGGGACCGGCCTCACAACATATTCTGGGGCTCTAATCACTAAACCAAGTATCAAGTCCAAATGGCAAGGGCATGACAGGATGGAAGCTGGCTGAACCCTATGTAGCACCCTGGAGATCTGGGCAAGCTGTGGTAGAAAAACCAGTGTTTTACTGCCCCAAGAGCAGCAGCAATCACCTCTTGAGGTGCACCTGGGACACCTGGGAAGCCTGGTCTCACGCCACCTGGACACCCTTGCTGAGAGCTAAGCCACGCGGCGGGCAGGGAGCAGTGTTAGTGGGCAGCAGTTTCTGAAGCAGAATGGGGGCAGATCATGGAAGGGGAGGAGGTTCACCTCCCCCCTGAAACTAGCAGAGAGGGTCGGAGGGGTGGGTCCAGGGAGAGGGTGAGGGCAGGGCTTTGCTACCAACCTGAGACATTGACGGAGAAGTAGGTGGTGTCGCTGCCCGAGGGGCTGCTGGTCACGCAAGCGTAGAGGCCGGAGTCAGCGGGCACAGAATCCCGCACCTCCACCTCCTCCCCAGTGATGCGGGTACGGTTGCTTTCCGCCAGCTGTACCCCGTCCCGCAGCCAGTTGATGCTCTGGACATCGTCCCGCAGCCGACAGCGAAGCTGCAGCAGGTCACCAGGGTGGACCAGGAAGGACTCCACTTCCACAGGGGCTCCCCAGGGCTGGGCTGCAGCCACCCACAGGGGCCGGGAAGAGGAACCAAGGGACCGGAGAGGAAGAGAGGGAAAGGGAAGGAGGGGAGAGACAAAGGGAATTATGCTAGAGGCACTGAGCTGCCACATCCCAGGGGCCACAGAGCTGGGGAGGTGGGGTCAGTGGGGAAAGGGCTGGCTACTCGGGAACCCCCATCTCTTCTTGTCTACCCCCTCCTCCAAAGGTCAAAGGAAGAAAGAGGCAAAGTTAGGAAGCAGCTATAGCAGCATTAAGCGGTCCACATCTCATTTCCCTCCATCCTAGCAGGACAAGGCCGGCCCTCCCCACACTTCTGTGCCCAGAGTGTCCCCTCCCCACACGCTAAGTTCTTTGCCAAGAATGGCCATTTCCCAGAGGAACACCCCACTTCCTTTTGGCTGGGTCAGCTTCACCCCTTTCCTGAGTAACAGTTGAACAAGCCCCACCCCTCAAAAATCCAGCCTCCCCCACCCAAATTGAGAGAAGGCAATTTGTCAACCAGGCAACTCTCAAGTCAAGTGACTGTGGGGGAGGGTTCTGGCCCCCAGTGAGTCGGATGCATAAGATGCACATGGGGGAGGGGCAGCCCAGGCAGAGGTCAGCTCAGGGGAGCCTGCAGCTAACAGGTGTCAGGCCACAGGATTCGGAGCTTTTGCCTATATTAGGAACGGAGGCCTGCAGCTGCCACCAAACCCACACTTGTGCTGGCAGCCTAAGCCGGTGCACACAAAGCTCTTTTCTCCTCCTGCCACTGCAGGGCTCTCCATCTTAAGCCCCCCACCTTCCTCTTCCCCCTCCTCCAACACACATGTCCAGTCTCCCTCACCTCTCTTTGCCCAAAGCCCGGGTGGGCCACAGCTCACGAGGTCTGATGAGGCCCTGTCCACACCAACATGCATCGTGACCAGCAGCTCCTCACTCACACTTACAAGACAGCCCAAGGCTGTTTGTTACCCCTCTCCTGAGCATGCCTCTCTTCACCAGCCAGGGGGAAACGCAGATTCTATTTCCCTTCAGGATGTTCAAGCATGCTCCCAGCATCTTCCGCCAAGTGTCCACCAGCACCAAAAGAAAGTGCTTGTTGCAGCTCAGATCCACCACCAGACTTAGTCTCCACTGCTCTGGGCAGCGTTGGGTCTCACCACTGGTTCAACCTCAGCAGCTCACCCGGGACTCCTCTCACACCCTCGGCCTGTGGCTCTCTCCCCCCACCCCTCCTCCAGGTCTCAGCCCAGCTGGTAACTGCCTCAAAGCCCCTTCTGACGGGGTCAGGTGCCCTCCCACCACACCTGTCACACTGAAGGAAAGCCCCTTTCAACTGAGTTGCGAGGGTGGGGACATGCCATATTTACCTTTAAATCTCCAGCACTTAGCATGGTGCCTGGCACACAAGAGTTGCCCAACGAACACTTGCTGGATAATGCAATAATGACATATGCACAGTCACACTGTCTCTTCACTGTCCTTCTTTCTAAATTCCCTTTCCTTCTTCACCACCTTCATTTTTTTTAAACATGGTTTTGTAAAAAAAGATTTTATTTATTTATTTTTAGAGAGAGGGGAATGGAGGGAGAAAGAGATCGAGAGAAACATCAATGTGTGATTCCCTCTTGCATGCCCCCAACTGGGGACCTGGCCCGCAACCCAGCCCTGTGTCCTGACCAGGAATCGAACCAGCGACCTTTGATTCACAGGCCAGTGCTCAATCCACTGAGCGACACCAGCCAGGGCACCATCCTCATTTCAAGGAACTTATCTGAAGTGCTAAACAGGTGCCTGATAGAAACCCTGCGAATGAAGAAATGGGTGTCCTGAGAGACAGGTGGCACGAGGGTGCAATTTTCTTGGTAGAGCCTCGAATGAGGCTTGGAGCCAAGGCTGCAACCCAACTGGCTCTATCTTAAATACTGGGTAAATATTGAGTCACCACCAAAAAGGGGGGTGCCACTTTAAAAGGGTTTGGAAACCACTGGGTTGGCACTCATTTACTTTTGTGAATCAGGTCAAGAAGAACACCAACCACAAAGGTGAGTAGACCACACAACTGATTAAAAATAAGCTTTTGTGGGTCCTAAGAAGAAGCTATTTTTTCCATTTTTAATGGTTTGTGGTTTTGCCAAAAGAAAGTAGAAGACAGGCAGTTAAGGCTTGACCCTTAAAGAAGCAGCAGACACTCCTATCGATCCAATCTCGCTTCCCTTCAATGTCCTCACAGATTAAACATTTTGCAGCTTGTGATCTGTACCAGCCGTTGGTGAAACAGTACACTCAGTAAACTCAAATTCTTAGCTTCTGGCATCACAGCCTTTTCTGACAGGACCCAGAGACAAAACGGTAGCAAGGAGAACGTGGGCAGCAAGGAGAACATGGGCATTTCCCCAAGAGAAAGCAGCAAAGGGACCCTGGCCCTGCTGAGGCCAGCTCTGGCTGACCCTAGCTTGGATGCCTAACTTCCCACTCAGCTCAACAGGATGTGCAAACAAATCTCTTCTCCATGATGTGTAAAAAGCCTCCAAACCTGCTTTCTGCTTTCTTTTTCTGCCCCTGGAGTTCAGACTCACCCTGATGCCCCAGGCCTTGGTGACCTGTGTGCATTATTCCCCTGATCGAGATGCTACACTGTGTACTGGATCAAACCTAAAGCCCTGCTTAGTATCCAGGGCTCCGCACAATCTGTTCCCACCTCCCCATGCTGTCTTCTTCTCCTTCCCCTCTACTCCAGGTCTGGATGTTCTCCGCACCGACTGCGTTCTCTCCCTGCAACAGAACTGACTTCTGCTCAAGCCTGTCAGCCATCTCTCCAGAGCCCTCCTACCCCACCCTTCTCAAAGTGCACCACCAGAGGCATCCAGGAAGCCTTCTGTTGGCGCCAGCGTCTCTACCCTAATTTTCTGTAAAACAGTTATTGTCTGAACCACACAAAAAGCTCACTCGATTACACATCACCTTGTGAGGTTTCTTTTGTAAACAACTTCATTGAGATATAATTCACATACCATAAAATCCACCCACTTAGAGTATACAGGAGTGAGCCAAAGTAGGTTTACAGTTGTTATGGAAAATAATACAGTCATTAATAAATAATACAAGAATAGACTCTGTGTTTCATGTGCTCACAATGCTATACCTACTTTGGCTCACCTCTGTATAATTCAATGTTTTTTAGTATATTCACAATTATGCAACCATCACCACAATTAACTTTAGAACATATTTTATCACCCCCCAAAAAACCCTGTGCCCAATTAGCACCATCCCCTCTCTCAGTCTGGGCAACCACTAATCTGCCTTCTGTCTGTACAGATTTGCCTATACCAGATAGTTCATATCATGAAATCATACAGTGAAATCATACAATGAAATCATGGTCTTTTGTGACCAGCTTTTTCATTTAGCATATTTTCAAGGTTCTTCTACGCTGTAGCAGGTCTCAGTACTTCATTCCTTTTAACGGCTGAATAATATTCCATTGCATGGAGAGAACACATTTTATGTATCTGTTCGTTGACTGATGGACAGTTGGGTGTATTGTTTCTCATCAAAAGCACCCATGTCTTGCCTCTCCTAAGAAACAACAAGCAACTCAAAGCAGAATTGACTATTACAATTTTCCCACAGTCCCTAACAATGCCAGAGACGTAGAAAATACTCAATGGGTCTTGAATTGAATTTAGCATCTGGCAAAGGCTAGTTTTGAGAGGAAACAAACAATCGGCCTATGGCCATTGGGTTACAGTGGATTTTTTTCATGGCTAATCGTGCTCCCGGATGTCAAAGTCTCCCTTTACAAAGCAGGGATAATGCCACTTTCTTCTAGGAGGTGACGGAAAGGTCACCAACCACTTACTGGTTTACCAGGCCCTGCCCACCTGTGTCACTGGCCTGAATTTCGGTCCTGACGTGAGGGAGCCCCTGTGTGGGGTGGCTGAGATGAGGCCATCACAGCTCACTGGCAGCCTGCAGCAATCAAGTCTCCATTTTGGCCCTCACTGGAAAGGCCCTTGCATCTGTGGCTCCATGTCCTCTGAGCTGGCCTTTCTGTGGTCAAGACCAGTGGTCCCAGGCTATGCTTATTATGTATTAGTTAGCAAGAACGGAGCTAACTGACACCTCTATTGGGCTGGCCATAAAACATGAAGGAAAGAAGGCCAGTTTATTGCTCAGCCACTTGAAACCAACCGTTCCAACTCTGAGAGAACCTGATTAATGGGAACAGGGATGCTGCTGCTGGGGGGTGCGGGGAGGTGGCAAACCAAAACACTTGCTTTATGCGTCTTGTTTCCTGAAAGATGAGGTGGGCAATGGGAGCTGGAGGACACTGGGTATCTGGATTCCCTGGTGACCTCGTTCGAAGGCCGAAGATGTTTGGTGGGAGTCAAATTGCAGCGTTCATTCACTCTTACAGACTCTAGGTGTAATGTGTTCAAAGTGCATTGTGGCAAAAAAAGGCACATTGTGCTTCGAGGCCCACAGCAGAGTCCCTGCTACCTGCCCTGGGAGCGGGGAGTAGAGGGTTGGGGCTAGGGCTTGACTTGCACATCCTCGGAGGACGAGGGCTGCTAATGCCTCAGGGGACTCCCCGGAAAACAGAGGAGAACCAAGACTCCTGCTTAGTAGCCTGAGTGTGAGACTTGAGGAGGTCTCTGCTCCTGAGGCCATTTCCTGGGGCAGTGCGGACGGCAGGTGGACTGTGGAAGGCTGTGCGGGCTGGACGGGCACCCTTTCACGGAGCCCCACCACATCCCCTTCCCTTTCTACTTTCCCCCCAAATACCACCGCTTTGTCATCCCCAACAGGCCAACAGGATGTAGCATTTTGCTTATGGCAGGACTAGCCAGAAACCTGCCACAATCACCTGGCAGGCAGTTCTGCCCTGGGCACATTAGAGCAGATCCAAGTTATTATTTTTTTTAAAGATTTTATTTATCTATTTTTAGAGAGAGGGGAAGGAAGGGAGAGAGGAAGAAACACGTCAATGTGTGATGATTCCCTTCGTATGTCCCTAACTGGGGACCTGCCCTGCAACCCAGCCTTGACTGGGAATTGAACGAGCAATCTTTCTGTTTTCAGGCCAGCACTCAATCCACAGAGCCACACCAGCCAGGGCCAAGTTCTTGATGATCTATCTCTGTGTCTTCTGCCAGCCATGGGCATCATGTGGGGTGGGGGAAGGAAGCCCTGAGGGGGCCCAAACCCATACAAATCTTCTGTTCTTGTGAGACAGTGAGACCCCAGTTCCCCCAAATCCAACAAGATGGGGCACTTTCCTCAACGTGGCTATTATTAGGTGCGTCTCTGAGCCCTTGTACAAGGAGATGAAAGGGAGCAGGCAAAGGAACAGCAGACCTATGTCTGGCCCTATCCAGGGTGATTGGATTTACATAATGCCTTGATGTATATAGAGCACTTTGTATTGCAACATGAGACAACCGAAGAATGTAAGAGCCCAGTACAGGCTCTGAGGTTACGGAACATAAGGTATCGGTGCTCAGACCAGACGGCAGTGTTCACGGCAGTGTTCACGGCAGCGGCTGGACATAACGGTAAGGAAAGGGGGAAGTAAATAAGAATTTAGGTTGGGAGAGAGGGGAGCAGAGAAGATAAGGTGCTTATGAGCAGGGTAGAGAGTGATGCCTTGGGATGAGGCAGAGTGGGACACAAGCTCAGACTTTACGGCCTGTGTGGGACGGAAGGTTCACAGCAGAAAATAGTTTAAAATAAAAAAAAAAAATCTGCTAAAGAAGAAGTCTTAGGGAGCACATTTCTCTGCAGAGACTATGAATGCAGGCCATTCATGCCCCATGGACAAATATACCTGAACACGTATTTCGAAATACTACTTCATCAGCCCTGGTCCTGTAACAGCTAGTTTGGTCTGGAAGGTATCCATCCCCCAAACCCTCAACTTAACGTGAACCCAGTGACAAATAACAATATATTTGCCCAGCACTTTGCCATTCAGCATGTGCCTTCCCATACACTGTCTGGGGATGCTTAAACAACTCCTAAAATGGTAATACTCATATTGGCCGGTCATTTGCAGCATGCTTACCATCTCCTACACACTGTGATGGCCTTTGACACAATCACTTGATCCACATCGGAACCCTATGGTGGTGGCACTATGTGTGAGCACAGTTCTCATGCAACCCACACAACCCCGTGAAGCAGACACTATTATTATTCTCATTTCACACAGCAGATACTGAGGCACAAAGAAGCTTGGTGGGTGTCCAAGACAGGTCACCTAGCTGGGCCACTGGCTAGGGGCCAATCTGAGATTTACACCCAGGTGGCCAGGCTCTCCAGAATCCACACAAATCCGGATCCCAGGTCTACCGCCTGTACCTCCACTGCGTCTTTTGCCATCCTTGACTTCAGTGAAGTGATCGGCACCCTTCCTGTCTAATGGTGCCACTGTGTCCTACCTTCACGCACGGGTTTCTCAAGTGGGTTGCTTTGGCTTTCTCCCTGCTTTTTCATCCCCTCAATTTCCTCAGTCCCATAACTACTACCTGATAACTCAGTGCTTTTAACTTGTAAGTACACTTTCTCATCCCTGCTCATCTACCCTTTAAAGTTGAGCAGACGTGACTGCACATCTGGCAGGTAAGGAAGTTGGGGGGAGGGGAAGGGCATTTTGACAGTGGCAGATTGGGGACTAATAACACTGGCCTATTCCAGTGGGGCATTTGATACTCTACAAGGTATGTTCATTCACGTTCATGTTATTCCTGTTCGTTCCCATCCAAACATGACACAATGGAGGGTGAGGGACTTCTCTGAAAGTCACAGAGCAGGGTCAGCATCGGCTCTAGATGCTGGTCCTGGGCCCCTCCACAGCATCTAAATTCTCATGCAGCACACAGGATAGTGGGGTGACCCACTCAGGTACTTACAGCTCTGCCTTGGCCACAGGTAGACAGCACAGCACCTCCCTCCCTCCCTCCCTGTGTCCCTGGCTCAATTGTGGATCAGTCACCTGATACCTGGCCCTGTCCCAAGCCCCTCACCCTTGATTACAGTTTACAGCTGAGTTGATGACCTCTGATGACCCCTGCCTGACTCCATTGAGAAGATTAAGAACATTAAGCAAAGGGGCTCATCAACCATGCCCTGGGGCCAGCTCTCCTGATCACACATCTTCCGACTGTCCAGTCCGGCTCTCAAGCCCCGACCACCTCCCCTCCGTAGGCACTGCATCCCATCCCCTCACACTCCAGGGACTGCTTCCTCCTCCTCCAGAATCTGCAGCTTCTCAGCCTCAGCTGTCCAGTCTCCAGTACCACCTCCTCAGCCAAGCCAGTCCCCTCACTGCCCCTTTTCTGCTGCTTTCTCCCACCGAAGGACTTCGTTTCTACTACAATGTCTTTCTCCTCCTGTCACTCCAGCACATTCCCAAGACTCCCCAACTACACTCTTCATCTATTTTTAATGTGACTTACACACTTTCGTGGCTTTATCTCACATTTATTCACGCTGCTTGGCTGTGGGCTGGTCCATGGGCAGTACACCTTATCTTATCCTCTCGGTCAGGAGCGTGCCATCCACTTGTTACACTCCACTTGCGCAGGACTTGAATAACCAGCTCCCAGCAAAATCTAGACATGATGTCTCAGGGTCACAATTTCTGTGGTCCCTATGAAATCCTTTTGATTTTGGATTTGTGGGTGGAGAAAATTAGGGGGGAACACCATGCTCTTCAGTGACATGGGGGAGCTGGTGGTCTAGGAATGTTTACAGTCTTGGCACAAACTCCCCAGAGATAAATGAGGGGGCAATAGTGGGTGGGGGAGGAACTCGGGGTGGCTTTGAAAGCAAACTTAAAAGGAACACAGAACAGCCCAGCAGGACTCAGCCCTCTGCAAAGGTTTTTTATTACGTTATTTTGGCTTTGAAATGGAACTGAAAACTTACTTTAGTCTGACAAGGCCAGGCCAGAGGGGGGAATCTTACCGAAATCCTGGGGAACAACTATCATCTTACAAGGCTTGGGGTACAGAGAGGAAGCCCCAAAGATAAGTGATGCCCCGAGCTCACGATGTCGCCAGTGCAGGGAAAGCTGCGGACACGGGGAATACGGGCGTGTGCGAGAGGGAGACAGGAACCCCAATCAATTAGCAGGATCGGACACCCTGATCCAGCAGCATTCACCAGTCCGACGACCCAGGGGATTTGAAGTGTAGGGCTTTTTTTTTTAAATAGAAAAAGGGAAAAAAACTAAGAAGGACCATTTTGCATGCAAATGGGCCACAGCCAGAAGAGCCCATTAAAATGTAAAAACTCCACATTGAGCCCGACAAAACTGTGCAAACTGCTGTGTTTGCCAGAGAGGCAGCAATACAGCTCCCCACAAAGGAGCTGAGGAACAATGGCGGGCTGAATGGCCTCCGTCAGCAGGTCCCCTCGCGCGTTGCCATGGGGACCCCACCAGGGCTTACTAAAGGTATTTCCTGAGGAGAAAGGCAGTGCACACATGCCCAGGCAGCCCGGCTAATCCTGACAGGAAGCCATCGCCATTCAGCAGCCCAGGGGCTTGGGGCCGGAGTTTTATTTTGTGTTTATTAAAAAAAAGATTTCAGTCTTTTGTGTGTCCCACCTCATCACTGTAATTTAGTGCAGAACCACCTGCGCGGGCCGAAGCGGCAGCCCGGACGCTGTGTACACCACATGACCCCCAAAGACAGCTTCCCAGCATTTGGGCAGGAGATGGCCCAGGCGTGCAGAACCCCCCACTAAGGACCTGGGGCCCCGAGAGTTCCGTGTAAGCCTTCAGATGTTATGAGGGGTAACACAGCGTCAAAACGGAGCCTGCAGTCAAAGCCCCTGTGCTGGGCTCTATCTGATGCCTCCTTCAGACCTTCATACCACACCTCTCCCGACCTCCCACTGTGGAGAGCACTCACGCAGGGGAGAGGGCTGTAATTAAGTGATTAACAAAGGAATGTGCCCAGGAGTTGTTTTAAAAGAAATTTCCCTTCTTCCCTTCTCCCCAGCAAAAGCTCTCACCCTAACTATTCACTGACAGTCTGTGGATGGAGCCGGAAAAAACACAACCGCCAGCCCTCCAAAAACCCCTCTTGTACATCCACTTCCCAGAAGGGTTCCTAGCAAGCGTTGCTTCCCTTCTTCCCAGGAAGGGGTTGCTCTGGGAAGAGGCAAGTTCACCGGAGACATGCAGGAGTCGGACTGCCTGCTGGCCCAGGAGCGACAAAGGTAGATGCCCTGCAGCTCGGGGAAGGGAGCCTGAGCTCACAGTTCCTAGAAGTTAGTGTCACCATTTCACATTTGGCACCAGGGGAATCCGGCCTTGGCAGATTCAGGGAACAGAGCCAACAAAACAGCTGGTGGTGAAGACAGCAACTCCTGTGTGACAACTGCCCCCTTAGGACACAGTTTAGGGTGAATTAACATTCCCTGAGCAACCTTGTGTGTGGAAGGAGCCGTCTCCAAGCAAAACAAAAACGAAGGTGGAGATACTCACTCATTGTGATTTGAACCCAGGTCTGTGTGTTTGCATCTAGCCCTCCCTCCAAAACAGAAACTGACCCTGGCATTTACATGCTATCATAGAGAGGGAAGCTGATGGTCCTGGAGGCATTAAAACTGGACACCTGCGAGCTTCTAAGGCCACACTAGCGGGTCCTGTTTTGGGAAAAGAAGCTAGAGCACCTCTGTTTAACAATGGAAAACTCCCTCCCAAAGAACCCTAAACCCAGTAAGGACCTCTTGAATAGGCTGAAATTTAGGGGATCTAGATGCTCAGGATGGGAGTCTTCTCCTGCCTTTAGTAAAAATCACATCCTACATTCACATCAAAAGTACAACTGGCCACCAACTGTTACAACACAGAAGTAAAAACACCTTCCACTAAGTTGTAAGGGAAAAGCTGGACAACCAGCTGAGGGAGGGAGGGAGGGAGGGAGGGAGGGAGGGAGTGTGTGTGTGTGTGTGTGTGTGTGTGTGTGTGTGTGTGTAGGGGTCCCGCTGCTAGAAGGGGAGTGCAGACCCTCCCACCACTGGCCGTGAGCCCAGGCCTCCCAGCCATGTGTCTGCAGCTGCGACCTGTCATGCACTTCCTGGTCTGGGTTCTGTAATGGAAAGATCATTAAGCATGGGGGAGGGAGGAGAGTGAGATGAATCAATGACGAGAAGGTAACCCTGCAGCTCTCGCTCCGCTGTGCTCTAACCTTAAAGTCCGGTCAGGTTCCTTAAGGAAAAGGAATGCATTGCCCTCCCCCCACCTCACCCCCTACTAGGGCCTCGCCCAGCGGAGCTGGTTTGGGGAAGGAAACACCACTAGCAGCTGGGCAGGAAGAAGTTGCTGCTTCCTAAACTTGCTGATGAATTGTTAGAGGCCTCAGCTGCTTCAGAATTTGCCTTTTGACCCCCCAAAACCAAAATGGGTGCTTGGGCACACAATTCACCAGGGCTGTCAGCACCCCAAGGTGCCTGCCATCTCCCCTCCCTGGCTAATCCCATCAGTGCAATGGAGGGTCTGGTCACAGAGCTCTGCGTAAGGAAGGGTCACTGCCCACTGCAGAGGGGAAAGGAATGGGCTCTGCATAAAGTTAATTTTTTCTTTCCAGTGTTAAAG
Organism: Macrotus californicus; assembly: GCA_007922815.1. NCBI lineage: Eukaryota > Metazoa > Chordata > Mammalia > Chiroptera > Phyllostomidae > Macrotus > Macrotus californicus. Next base: position 8,040 of record VMDR010004108.1, on the reverse strand, counting down.
AGATGCTTCTTATTTTTTACATTATGAGGATAAAGACAATAAACATCCCTTTAAAATGAAATGGTGTGGAAGGGTGGTTGCCAGGGACTGGGGAAGGGGACAATGGGGAATTAGTGAGAGGGCTTTGGTTGGGAAGGTGAGCCAGTGATGAAGGTGAGTGAAGAAGGTGGATGACAGCGACAGTTGCACAACAACGTGACGTGCTCACGTCACTGAACTGCACACGTAAAAACAGTGAAAATGGTTGCCCTGGCTGGTGTAGCTCAGTGGATTGAGCTCGGGCTGCGAACCAGAGGGTCGCCAGTTCGATTCCCAGTCAGGGCACATGCCTGGGTTGCAGGCCAGGTCCCCAGTGGGGGCCAAGTGAGAGGCAATCACACACTGGTGTTTCTCTCAGTCTCTTTCTCCCTCCCTTCCCCTCTGTCTAAAAAATTAAATAAATAAAATCTTAAAAAAATATTCCTAGGTATTTTTTTTAAATGTTGAAAATAGTCGATTTTATTTTGTTTACATTTTATCACAATAAAAATGGTATGGTAGCAGACAGTATTAGTTTTTTAAAAAGGTTCTTGGCAAAGTAAGCTGTCAACCCTATGTAGATTCCTAAATATTGACTGGCCTATGAAATCTAAAAATCTGGGGTCATTGGTCTGTTCTACAGAGGTGCAGGATGGCAAGGACCTAGGGGATCCACTGACGTACTGCGCATTCACTCCCCCTCTCTCTCCTTCGCACCACGAAGGTGGAGCATTTAGTACTCTTGGGTTTTAAGAAATTAAAAGAACATGGTTTAGGGATCTTTCTGCTCAAGATGGTATGGCTGTGTGGTAGAAAGCAGGAAGAAGAAGCAGGATCAAAGGCTTGGCGGGGAGTCAGGACCGATATCTCCACTGGGGACTCCTTTGCTCAGACAAGCTGGGTGATCTTGCATAGGATCTTGGGGGAGAAACACCTGCTCTGAGCAATGTCATCATTCCAGATGTCCTAAGGGATGCAAATGAGAGCCTAGTTTGAAATCCTTGTAAAAACCACTAAGTCCCAAATTCTGCTTGAGCCATAGGTGGTTATAACCAGCTGGGTGCAGCAGAAAGGGCATCTGAGTAGAAATCACTCAGATGACTGGCCCTAACACTAACTGTGTGACCCTGGGCAAGTCACCTCCCCACTCAGGCCTCAGTTTCCTCAGCTATGAAATGGGAAGGCTGACTAACTTGACAAGCTCCAGATATAACCAATATTTTAAATTTCAACTGGGCCTCTGGAGTTGAGCGTGACTCATTGCTATCCCCTTCTGTTCCCAAGTAGCACAAAGCTCCCTCCGGGGTGAAGGAGGGCAAGAGGGGTCTCCACTTTGGTCACAGAGATCCAGACATCAGCGACCTTCAGTAAATGTTTCTCTTCATTTCCCTTCTCTGGTCCGAGCTCACCAGGAGAAGCCTCAGAGTAGAGGATATAAAGTAGCCAACAGGCTGTGACTGGTGAACACTGGGAGCCCAGTTATTCTAGAAAGATTGATTTCACTGAGAACTGGCATGGTAAATAAATTTAAAAATGGACTGGGAGTCTGAGCGTAGTGAAGGGCAGACACAAAATAAACGCCGCTTCCAAATGTACTCTTCAGGCAGTAATGCAGTCTTGATCGCCCAAATAACATCGATAAAAGTTCTGAATGCCGAAGGGAGAGCTTCATTCAGCAGTTAGTCCAGGAACCCAACTCTTCTAAGGCTCAAAAGATAATTCCTAAAACCTAAGGAAAATAGACCTTAATTCCAAATGTAAACTTTGACGTTTGACAGTAAATGAGCAGAGATTTCTGAATGCAATCAGACTCTTTCTGATTGGCTGGAGAGTTGATCAGCGTTCCACAGGCGGTGATAATTGACTTAAAGCCCCAGCAAAGCAGATGGAAGCGGTCCAGAAGAGGGTCTCCTACCTTCCAAGGAAAGAGTTAGACCACCTTCCCACTCCCTGTCCTTCCTCCCTCCTCAATACCCTCAGGCATATGGACTCAGCCTCTTCCACCTTTCCCATCGCTCTCCTTATTTTTGTCTCTCTCTTCCTAGACTCTCAGGCATGACACCTTGCTCTCCTCTCAACCCTCCCAGCACAGGACTTCAGAGCTCAAAGGATTGATATCAGATAGACCTGAGTCTGAACTCTAGCTTCATCATTTATTTGCTGTTTAACCTCAGCAAGCTTTTGTTTGAGCGATCTCTCTGGGTTAGTTTCCTAAACTGTTAAATAGAAATAATACCTACCTTACAGATTTTTTTTTTTTGCAGGGGACAATTAATTGATATGGGAGATTCTCAAAGTGTGGTTCCTGGAGGGACAGCAAAAGCATCCTCCGGGAATTTGTAAGAATCACAAGCCTGGGGTCCGGAGCTCTGGGAGGGAACTCGCGGTGGGTTTTAACCAGCCGGCCCGCTGACGTCCCTGCAGTGAGAACCCGAGAGCCACTGTATTTGATGGTACGGGCTCCATATGTGGTGGCAATAACTAGTTATCACCTATTTTCCTTACCTTCCCACTGAAAAGGATTACATTCCTATCTTCTCCATTTTAAAACTAGAAAGTTTAGGTGCCTTTTAAAAAACAGAATGAGCGATCACTTAGCTGTGTGTTTGTTGTGTGCATTCATTTATTCAAAAAGCATTAAACCTCCACCTTCGTGGCTTGTGTGGCACGCGCACACACACCAGCAAAGCCCACAAACGACGGTCCGTTTGTCCTTTCACTTTGGGGAAGAGGCCCTCTCCTCCTTTGTCTTAAGATGTTCTCATAGCCTGGCTTCAAGTCCATATTTGATGTAGTCTTTGGATGACACCACTTCAATGAGTCACTTACTGTTTCTGCGCATGTCTTATAAGAGTAACCCTGGCCAGGGCTGGGCCTGAACCATGGTGAGGCTGGGGGCAGGAATGGCATTTGTTCTGCACCTCCCATGCAGGGGGGGTCTCCGAGACTCTTGATGTTTCCCCCCCCACAAGGATACACAGACAGTTCCACAAAGAGTTGAAAGAGACATTTACCAAACAACTTTCAATAAATGTGTGTTTTATTCCTAGGGCAAACTTCAGACAGTATACCCCAAATTATTGTGTATTGCTTAAACCCTATAATTATCTGTGACTAGCCCAACTACACTGTGATATAATTTTTTAAAACATTAATTTTGTTAAATGTAAACACAAAAGAAAAGAAAACTTCAGGACCTGCTCCCCCTACTTTTGCACTTCTTTTTCTGTTTTCAAAATATATATACTGGTAGCCTCAAAACGATGCTAAGGGCGCTGCCTCTCTGAACCTCCATCCATCAGACATCGTGGGACCACAGCCATTTGAGAAGTAGCTCTGGCTGGTGTGGCTCAGTGGATTGACTGCCGGTTCGATTCCCAGTCAGCGCACCTGCCTGGGTTGCAGGCCAGGTCCCCAGTGGGGGGTGTTCAAGATGTAAACACACACTGATGTTTTTCTCCCTCTCTTTCTCCCTCCCTTCCCCTGTCTAAAAGTAAACAAATAAGTAATCTTAAAAAAAAAAGCAATCCAAGTGATCTCTGTGTCCTGGCAATCCTACCAAATTCTAGAATAAGTGCAACCTGCCAAGAAAACTCAGGTGTACCATCTAATGCTCTGAGGACCTCTGACCTAGACCCTGTCCCTGTAAGAGGTCTTGGCTACAGTGGAAAAGACGGCCTCAATGGGGTTTTTGTAGTTGCTTATTCTAGGCTAGGAAACCGGTCTCATTAGGATAGCTCACAGATCCATGACGAATGCATCACTTCGAAGTGAAGAGCAGAATGTCACACAAGAAATGGCACAAGGCAAGCATCTCCAGCAGCCATTACCCTCGCCACACAAATGCACTTTCTGGGAAGTGAGATAAAGGGCACTGACCTAGCAATATTTACACTGAAATGTCGGTTGGCCCAGCTGGTGAGGAACCCAGTCTATGTAGGGACATTGTACGATAAACTGGAAGGACCCCCACTGGAACCAGACCTAGCGAGTCTGGATCTCAGTTCTACCTTCCCACCAACGACATTACTGCAAACAAGTTACTTAACTTCTTGAACTTCAGTTTCGTCTTTCGACTATGGGAATAAACCTATGGCCCTGGGATCGGTGTGAAGATGTAAAAAGTAAAGCATGCTGAGTGTGAAGGCATCAGTCATCGTATTTATTGATCATTATTGTAAAAGATCTTCACTGGTATGACCTTTCTGGGGCTATTTGGCACTACGTTACCAACAGTTTCAGAATGTAAGTATCCTTGGATGCATGGACAGGTTTTATTTCTAAAGTCTGTTTCCTCGAGTTCAAACTACTGAACGTAAACACCCAGCAGTGGGGGAATGGGTAAGTAAATAAACTTTACACACCTATACAATGGAATACTACATGGTTATTAAACATGATGAAAAAATGTTCTCTGTAATAAATACACGCTTAGGTTACAAATAAGTACATACCGTACAAATCCCATTTTTGAAAAGTTACATTTGTCTAGATACAAGGAAGAGAGTCTAAAGCAATATTCATAGCAGTGACTATTTTCGAATGATGGGAATATGAGGCTTTCTTTTCAAATCTGTATTTTCTAAACTTTCCCCGATGAACCTGGATTACACGTCAAAATGTCCATGTTTTAAAAGAGCAATAAAAATCTTTCTGATTGCACAGAACTTGGCTCTAGCGGAGGAAACAGCCAAGTGCTAAAAACTACATACAATGTAAGGCAGGGTAAAAAAAGTGCTAGACTGAAAAGTTAAACAGAAAGAGGGGAAAGGGAGTGATTAATTTGGAAACAAAGGAAGGCTTCACGAGGGAGACGGCCCCAAGCTAACCCTTAAGCTAAGAGGAGGAATCACCAAAAAAAAAAAAAGAGAGAGAAAGGATAAAAGGGTAAGGACCGTTGTTTCCAGCTGAGGGACCAGGATAAACAATGGGTAGACAGGAATGTACATGTTGTATCAAAAAAAAGAAAAGAGGAGTTTGGTTTGGCCAGACTGGGGTGGATGGTGAGGTGGGAAGGCTGGGGTGGGGCCTGAGTGGAACCAAACATGAAGGGAGGAAAAATCTAAGAATGAATGTGAAAGGAGCATTAGCCAGGGGCTAGCTAGGTTTCGATCCTGGAGAAAACCAAGGAAAGGCTAAGCTCTAAATTCAACTTTCTTTGTTGATTAAGTATTGGGGCTTCCGTGTTTGCTGGTTTTTAACCTCTTTTCTTATCCAGGCTCATCTCCACTGAAGTCCACTCTGCCAAACTCCTTGACCCTCTCACCCACTTGAGGCTCAATGAGCCCACACATCCAGGCGTGGGAAACACAGCCACATGCACCCAAATGGCAGGCCTGCTGCCTCAGCATCGCCTCCTCTTACACAACCCGCCCCAGGAGGCTGGGCCATGCCACCGTGTGTGGGATGGGGAGGGAGCACTGAGTCTCAAGCTCCACTGGAGCCAATCTTTCTCTGTGCCTGGATCTCACTGGACAGAGACCCCTCACCCCAGCATTCCCCAGTCTGCAGGGCGCAACCCTTTAAAGGAGGGCAGTGGGCACCTCGTTCTGCCAGTGGGAAGGTAAGAGTCGTCATGAACTAAGACACAGGAGAGGGGAACTCTGAGGGCAGGAGCACAATGTCTTGGTACCACCTGGTGGCTCCCCTAAAAGACAAAAAACCTACTTTGAAAGGCTTTAGGCAACTGCCGCCCTACTTGGCATCACCAGCTGGAAGTCACAGCAACACCACTCTCTATACCCAGTTCAGGAGTAGTCTAAGGCTTCTCCTAAGCAGACAATTTGGGATTTACTCCAGGCCCTCAGGAGCCCAAGTAGAGCAGTTAAATTTCGGCTCAGTCACGTGAGGCCTGGTGTGTGAGGTACGTAGGCAGAAAGAAGACAGTGTTTGCAGTTAAGTCTCCAGGATGAATAGAGAGGCCTGGGCAGCTGGACTGGGGAGACCAGGAGTGCCAGAGCAGCTGGACTTTCCCCAGTCAGCAGGGAAACAGTTGTCTCATTTCCAGGCTTTGGGGAAGGAAGGAAGAGGCAAAGGTGGTGTCTACAGGGTGAGCTGGAGCCCCCAGTCGCCCCAGAGGAATGAGATGCTGTAAAAACAGGGCGCAGCTGCTGGTCAGGCTCTCTGACCCTGGACCTCGCCCTCCCGGGATAATGACTCCCCAGGACTCACTTCTCCCAAGGCCATCCATCAGCACCCCAGACACAAGCCATCACTCACTGCTTTTGCAGGACCAGGAGCAAGTACCCCGGCTGAGCCCTACTGACCCACCTCCGTGCTGGGGCCACACCAGAAGAATGACACTCTCGCTCCAGTTCCTGCCATCCCGGACTCCAGGTAGTCACAGAAACTGGGTGACAGAATCCTGGCCTGATTCTTTGTTTGGGCTCCCTCCCCGCCCCCACCTATGGCAAGGGCTCTGGACAGCCATTTGTTCTTCCCTGAGAAATTCGTCCTCCCTGACTTCGGGGAGCTGGCTGGCAAAGCCAGAGTGGAAAATCAGTGGAGCTAATGGTGGAGCAATGCGGAAGCCAGAGCCAAGAACACAGCCCTGGAGTGGCTCTGCTGCATTCGCCGGCCTGGTCAAGCACTTCTCCCTCACGTTCTCTTACACGCTGAGCGCAGGCCTGCCTGCCCCCACCCTGCTGGGCTCAGCAAAACACTTGCAAACACGCCCTTCCAAAGGCACTCTAACCACCCCTCTCTGGGGAGGAGGGTGTGGGACACAGCGGTCCTCTGGGGAAACCCATGGCTCAGCACCAGGCAGATTTCTAGAGTCCTGAATCCACCATCCTTGTTCTCCAATGGGCCATTCGACATCACCTTTCGCTCCATGTAATTCCACTGGTCTTCTGGCAGAGGGTGAAGAAACTCTTAAACATTCAGTGTGAATCAGAAGTAAACAGGTTCTTTTCACAAGAAGAAACTCTGCTGCGGCGGGGCGGGGTGGAGGATGCTCCTGCATGTGTCCCAGGGCAGCACCGGACACTGGTCCTTGGGCCACACCCATGGGCTGCAGCCAGCGGGGGTCACCGCCTGTCTGAGGCTGGCAGTGGGATACCCTCTGGCACCTATTTGAGGGTCCCCCTGCAGAGAGGCTGAAATGTATATCCCTTTGGACCAAAGGCAGCTGTGGGACCCCTGGGGAGGGGCTTGCCTGGGGTGGCCGGGGCCCTATAACTTGAGGCTGAGGTGACGCCTCTGGCACCACTGCCAGCCTCTCCCCCATGGGCGCAGGTTTCTGTGGAACACAAAGACAAAGCCTTGCTTTGTGGCGCACAGCATCCAGGGATCCAGGGGGCTTGCAGCCAGAAATGGAAACTGCGGCTTTTCCATTAAGTGTAACCTCTCCCCCTTCAACGGGCCACCAGACTCCTTCAAATCTGCAGAGGTGGGAGGAGCTGTGAAACCCCTGCCCATTAAATTGCTTATTAGTTGCAGATTTCCGAGCATGTAGGCAAGTATTTTGAGACTGCAAGTCTCATACTGTCCCCTCGATCACAGGGTCTGGGGTGTTTAACCACATTATGCTAAAAAGGGGGCAGGACCCCCACTCCCAGTTGTGAGAAGTGGCCTTGTAAAGGGTTTACTTGCTTTCCCCCAGGTCTTACTCTTAAAAAGAGAAAAATACACAGATACAACCCTCCTCAAGCTCAAAATGTCTTTTAAGCTGGTGCTTATCTGTTAAAAGGGCATTCCACCCATGACCCAGCTTCGGTCTAGCCACACAATGCCCCTCCCTCAAAGCCTCATCTGAAACAAGCTGAGCCTCTTTAAGTTCCTGAACTAGAGAAGGGAAAGGAGAGGGAGGGAGGGAGGCTGGTTTTCCTGGAACCCTTATTAAAGCAACTTTCCAAAGACAGCCAGAAACTCCAGGCCCTCCCCACTCCCTCAGGAACATTTGCAGACTGGGGGAGGGGTCCCCAACACATGCACGCGCACACTCACACCCGCAGCAAAGCCTTCCTAAAGGGGAAAAGCTCTCAGTGTGAGCAAGGTTTTGGGTAGTTTGCTTTAAACTTT